>CAJPEX010004219.1:0-23243 GCA_905338405.1 Notodromas monacha | reverse complement strand
CAGCCTCCTAAAGGCTGATCAACTTGTGCACTCATTTCCATCATTCTTTTGTTGATTTCTGGCCCCACAAAAACCTCCTGAAAAGGCTCATTCCTTTTTTTAGGAAAAGAGGAAACCCATGCCAGGTCTTTTTCAAATGGGGTGCTTCATTATTTGCTAACAAATCCATTTCTAAATCCCAAAGGAACTTTGAAAGCAGCAAGAAACATGTATTCACTTGTTATATGAGTGAAGTGAAGTAAAACAAATGTGTAGCAAAGGCGTTTCAACAGAGAAAGCAAGAAAACACTGGTTCAAAGAAAATGAAAGAATTATCGGAAATTTGCAGCTGCATTTGGTCAACTGAAAATTCAATTTTGGTACAATCTCATTTCTGCAAAGCATTTGGAAGCTTGAAAATCTTCACATAGAAAAAATGCCTTTACACAAAATTAAAATAACTTGGTGGCCTTTGGACAGGGACACCAATCAAATTGCCTTCAACCCTTTATTTGTTATAACGTGTCAGGTCACACCAGGGCTACTTCATAGCCCCTTGTAGTGTATTTGCGAAGGACTCTAAAAACCGGTGTCTGGCACCAAGAGGTACGGAAGGGCAGGATGGAAACTCCTGCTACCTTCTGCCAAATTTCACCTGCAACCAAAACTGGTTATGAAAGTTGTCTAATCAAAAGTTGTAGAGGAAGCCAGCGGTGCCCAGTATGGTCCCTCGCTGACTTCATCTGATGAAAGAAGCATCTCCCTAGGAGTTCCCAGTTGTGTTGATTATTCTCCTGATTGTTCTGATTAGGTTCCTGATCTGTAGTGTTTGTGATTGTGCATTTGAAGTGTCTGTATTATTTGCCTGACTTTTGTTAGAGCATTGAGGGTAAAACTCAAACTATTCTTGGGACTCCTGTAAGGAGGATCCAGCCTTGTAAAGGCTGATTGCCCTGTTGATTTATTTCATAAGATCTTTGTGTTTCCGGCACCACAAAACTGGTGGCCAGTTCAATTGCCTTGTGAGGCTTCAAATCCATAGTACCATTTAAAAAAGTGATATGTTGAAATTTATTCAGTGCAAATTCTTGTGTTTTGTGTGTGTGAAGTTTTGAAGTTTTCAATTCTTTGAATTTTTTAATGTTTTAATTTCTGCAAACAGAGAGAATTGCAGCTTGAAGTGCAATGTCAATGAACCCGCCACAATCACCCCTGATCTCAAGCAGGCTGCGCACAGCACGCCAGCACCATTTTGATCTTGGGGCAATTGCTCAAGCTGAAATCGGGCATCACATTTTGCTGAGTGCTTTGAGCATCCCAGACCCACCAAGTGGGCACGTGCAAACCTTGCAGAGGTCAGCACCAACACCCGTTCAGGATTCCCAGATGGGGTCAAATTGCCAACCAGGTCAATGCCCATAATCAATGGCCGCAACATTCGTCAACGAACAGACATTCTCGTAGTTCCGTTGATTTACCCCATACGGTTTATGAGCCGTAACGTTTACGGTACCCCCGGTAACTGGTGTAAAAGTTCTGAGACCTTTTACCTGGATACGTCCGTAGATTTAAGCAACATGCTATGCTCCTATTTGATGCAGCTGCACAATTCATCGCACTGCCTGAAGGACCATTCACAGAGACTGAACTTGCAATGATCACGCAATTGGCTGTGGAAATGAACAGCATTTTGATCTATCCTGGGGATATGACAAAAAAGGTGTGGTTGGTATTACGTCCCACACAATCAAAAGTAGCTGGAGTTGATTTTCCCAAAGACCCAATCCTTGAAAAAGCTGAGACTGTCAAGCCAGCGCAGATTCCTGAGGAATCTGATGCAGAAATGGAGGATGACCAAGGGGAAACTTTGGAAGTTGAAGAACAGAATGTTCAAAACACAAATAGACCAGCAATGCACGTTTTCGTACTTTGTCCCAGTGAAGAAGACAGGGCTCCCGTCTGTTGGGGTCTACGAAAGAGTCTTTCTACCGTAAAAGTGAGGTTTTTTGGTCCCGTTAAGAACAAGGACCCTAGAAACTATTTAACCCTTGATCCATACAGGCAAGCTCTCAAAACCTTTGGCACTGGCCAGCCTTCAAAACTTTTGCACATAGACTTGGTAAAGTTGTATCAAAAACAGGCTCAAAAGCCTTCTTTTCTGAAGTTTTTGGGAAAACCGACTGCAGATTACACCTTTGAGCAGATGTGGACCAGTTTTACACCAGTTCACCTAATCCCTGAAGAGCAGTTGACGGATGCAGAGCGTACCAGAATCCTGCTTTTGTACCTGGATGGTGAGGCGTGGCAAAACATGGATGCCTTTGCATATCAAGACAAGGATGTTGAATACTTCGGAGTACTGGATGTGTAGAAATTGTTCATACCTTCCCGTCTCCTCAACTCCTGTTCCGACATAGTTCTCAAACTAGTGGACGGGTGAGGGAGGTGGAACTAACTCAAGGTGTTGATAAAACTATTACAGCACTTCTAAAACCTGAAATTAAGCACCATAAAAACCAATATGCACCAAGTGCATCAAAGGTTTGGACCAGTCCTAGAAGCCCACCTCTGCAGAGGGGGTTACTTGGAGATGATCCAAGTTAAGGTGGACAAGTGTCTGCAATCAGTGGCTCAAATTGTGAAATGGCAGAAAAGGCCAGTAACCCAATACCACTATATCCAGTCTTACTTTCAGAGAAAGTAACCTTCAACCACATTAGCCTTCAAAGGCTCTGCGGACAACCCAGAGGGGTCCCTATTTCGATTCTTTTTCCTTTCATTTCTACTACGACTGTTCCCAGTCAGTTCACTTCATCACCGTTGTCGGTGTCGGTGTTCGTCGGTTGTTGTATTTTTCGTACTCTTATTCGTTTTACCTTTAACGCAGCATAAGCGCAGGTGGGATCACAAACAGCAATCGCACTCCAGAAGTCCACCACAAAAATATCAAAAACAGGGAAGATCCCCATACTGGCAGCAAAGACACTCACTGCAGCAATCTCGATCAGATCAGCGCAGGTCCGTTATCAAGGGAATGACAGACATGACAAAAGACAGGAGGAAGAACCCCACAGGAATAACAACAATTATGGACACAATAGGTGCAGCCTATGCAATGGGTGACATATGCAAATAGCATGCTCTCTGTCCATACCGCAGAGACAACAAGCTGTTCAAGAGCAAAAACTCTGCCACAACTGTTTAATGGACATTCATTATGCAAGAGAATGTCAGTCTACCTATTGGTGCCATCATTGCAGAGAGGCACACCATTCAGAGGTTTGCAGAGACAACAAGCTGTTCAAGAGCAAAAACTCTGCCACAACTGTTTAATGGACATTCATTATTCAAGAGAATGTCAGTCTACCTATTGGTGCCATCATTGCAGAGAGGCACACCATTCAGAGGTTTCCAACCTCATAGTCCGTTCCGTTAGAACAGTCGTTGTTCGACGTGTTCGCCAACAACGGTGTGGACGTCAATTAGTTCGACGTGGTCATCGACGTAGACGTCGTGTTCGTGGGCACGGTCGTCGTGGACGACGTCGACCTGTGGCTTCAGCATGAAGGGATCCAGTGGCTAAATGGCGGTTGGTCCTGGTTGTAGCTGCGCCCTTGACAGCACCAACATGTGCATTCATGGAAATGGCCGACATTTGTATAGAACCTTCAGGGACAGCGTACGCCCTGCTAGACTCATGTTCTCAGCTATCTCTAAAAACGAGTTTGCTAGTATGGCGCCTCAAGTTACCCATCACATCATGCCCGCTCTATACAATTCGGGGCATTGAACGGGAGAATCCTGCTAATGACCCAGCATGGGATCCTTATTGCTATGGCCCACTGCCATTGCAATTTTTTGAGCATACAGATACGAAGGGTCTGCTAGCTTGGACTACCTCAAAGATCTGTGGCACTCCTTCTACATTGGGTATGTTACGCAATTAAGGGCATTCCCAACGCACTTGGGGTAAGGACTAAAATGGTTGGAACCGCAAGTAGGCCAGGTGGCACTACTGAAAGTTGCAACTTTTAAGGGTGACACACCAATGTCATGCCTAAAGGGGAAGTTATGCCAAATTATAGAAGTGCGCGCAAGCCTGCACAATGGCACAATCAGGTCAGTAGATGTGTTGGTATCCTGCCAGTACTGAACCAATGGGACATTGACACCACATATTCTGTGTAACCAATCAATAGCAAACCTGATCCCACGTGAGGTGGAAGATCAATCTGATGAAACTGGGGCAATGCAGTTGCCCGGTCGTTCGGGTGGTGTCCACCTCAGTTACCTATGGAGTAGGGGTCTTCGTCACGTTTTAGGACAACGTTACCAGTGGTTACGTCGTGTTGTCTACGTTCTGGTCGACTTTGTTCACGACTTTGGTATGGCAGCAATACAGGTAAAGATGAATGGACAAGAGGAAGCTTGTTGAAAAAAGTTCATTTGGAAACAAAAAATTTGAACCCAACATAGGTTTCAGTGCATCACAAATCAGTACCATCAAAAAAATCACAACTGGGGTCAACCAGAACAACCCACCCTTCTACCCAGTTGGAAAACAAGCACCATTTGTGTGAACAATTGAACAAAGTACAAAATCCAAGGGTGGTACAAAAATGAGTTCAACAAAATGCCTGGAAGGCATGACCAGCAACAACAAAATACCACCAATGCAAACACAGAAGTTTCAGCAAGAAGGGACAGCAAGCATCAGGGATCAGGGCATACCAACTGGGGGGAGCAGTCAATAGGAACTGCAAGGAAATTCAACAACTGTGGAGACAACACAACCCAAAAGCGGGGGACAGGTGTGCCATCAAAATGTTGGGCAGATCTAACCTTCAGTGTCTGCATCACGTTGCCACTTGAAGGCACACAATGCACTCTGTATGAAATGAAGACGCGTCCCAGAAGCCCAATGACCCAAGCACCAAGTGCAGTCATCTCCACCACAACCATGTGGTGGCCAGCATGCATCATGATAAAGCCCACTTGGAGTAGGCCAATACGCTGCAATGGCAGCATCACCTGGTTGACCTGTAGGCTCAAGTGGCCATACGTTGTACCATAGCCATCATGATTCTCACCAGTGGGGTCAAATCTGTAAGGTATAGAGAACAGGGGTGTTAGAAACTCGGAACCAAAGCAAAAGCATGTGAGAACAAACCTCAAAAAAGGATCTCCACAAGCCCCAACACCATTGAGACCTGGCAAATCCTGGGGGATCCAGGGGCGCTCCCCATCCACAGAGCAATGAGAATGATCTGCTAGAGGAGGGATGCCATCTGTTGCAGTCCCATTCCAATGCCATTTTGGAGCCTGGCCAGGGCACAGTCCATAAGAAGCGGGGGCGTCATGTCTTACATGCAAAAGCAAAAGGTCAAACCTGGAAAATATTGAACAGCAAGCCTTCTGACAAGTATGAGTCATCAAAAACGGGCTGGAGTGTCCCAGACAGTTGAGTCATCCTCCCAAAAAGCAATGAAGTTTGCACATAAAGCAGAACATTGAGATAAGCAAATCCCCAATTACGAGAACTCACTTTTGTCCTATGCTGTATCCCTGAGGGATTGCAGGCAGACAAGCTTGCACGCATCTGAAACAGTAGTCAGCTACCATACAACCCGGAGTCGGAACCTGGTCATTTCCCATGAATTGGACACAAGGCCCTACAGCACCACGATGGGCAAGGACGTTTGCCATGTAAGCAATAGGTTCTTCAGGCTCAAAGCGCCAGGACTTGTTCAACACCTCCAAGGAGTCCGCATCAGGAATGTTGGCAACTGAAATGAAAAGGACATCAGAAAACAGGCCAGATACTCTACAAGGTTTGGAAGACATACCCAGAGGAGCATTGGCCATCTCAACGTCAAGGGCATCTCCACACATCTGCATGACAGATGCTTGGGGCACCAGAGGCGCTGGAGCCATGGCACAATCTGACGTTGAAGCGCTCAAGGAGCAATTTGGAGCCAGAACTGGCAGATCCCTGTTGCAAAGCAAGGCCAAAGCGGCGGCAGCAGCCGCCTCTGCAGGAGCTGGGACAATGTCCAGCATTGGCCAAAAAGAGGCATACCAGGATGGAACTGCATCTGCCACAGGTCCCCAGACAAACTCAAGACCTTGGTTTGTAGAGAAGAACGCCACCGTCAGTAATCCTGACCATACAGAAGACTGTTAGAATTGGGTAAAAACCATGATGTGCAGAAAAACTCACCATCTTGTCAGATGGCCACATCCTCAATGTCCAATTAGTAAGAACCACCGTCCGGGAAAGCCTGGTTAAGGATGGCTAGAGTGACCTGCGTTGATGAGCAAAACTGACTTGCCCAGCAACAAGTCAGTTCTTCCTCCCAAGCAGAAAGGTTGACATCCACCACCTCCAAACGTTGACTGGCGGCTTCTGCAGCTTTGACCAAGGCAGTCACATCCTGGACAGCTGCCTGAACCATCACCAACCAAGAACACGCTGCCTCAACGGCCAAGTGCTCAGCGGCAATACAGGCTTCAAGAGCTGGCAGTTGTGCTCCTTGACGGACGCCACCACCAGAATCAAGGCTACAAGACATCTCCTGTCCTGAGCCAACAAGCTGGCAATAAATGCAGCATGTGCTTCTGCAGTGGCGGGTAGCCACACCAAAGCAGACAATGACAAGGCAGATGATGAAGATCCAGCAGCACCTGCACCCTCCACAGGGGTGGCAGTTGAGTCAGCATCTTCTGAAAAGGATCAAAGGAAATGAGAGGATTTGATCTAAAAGGCCAGCTTTGGTAGTCACAAACGTCCATTGAGGGAGTCATTGCCATTTGTTTGTTGTTGTTTTGGCAACTTGACCGAGCTCCCACTTGGCTTGTGCTTTTGCGGAGAGACCATGGTTAAACAGTTGTTCAGGTTCAGTGGTCAGGAGCAAGGTTCATTGCAGACGGCAAAGTACGCAAATGTTGATGCAGCTTGAGGTCTGCTGAGATTGGTGAGAGCAGAAAAGATAGGCACTGCGTTTTCTGAAAATTATGCCAAGACTGCAGATGAGAGGACAAAATCATAGCAATCAACCAAGGGGTCTACACACAATGCCGGCCTCTAAGCCCCAACACCATTGAGACCTGGCAAATCCTGGGGGATCCAGGGGCGCTCCCCATCCACAGAGCAATGAGAATGATCTGCTAGAGGAGGGATGCCATCTGTTGCAGTCCCATTCCAATGCCATTTCGGAGCCTGGCCAGGGCACAGTCCATAAGAAGCGGGGGCGTCATGTCTTACATGCAAAACGGCCAAAATTGCTGACAGGACAATGTCATGGGCAAAGTACATCATTGGGGGAGGTGAAAAGTGTCCAAAATCCTGCTGGAATTTGGACACCTGCGCCATTATCAAAATATAGTAACAAATGTGCATCGGAGCAGCAAAATAGCTGCCCTGAGGAACACCCTCACCTCCATATGACCGGCGCAGTCCATATTGCTGCTGCCAGCCGCAATGGATTGCTTCAAGCATTAGGCTGCCAGCATGTATGCAATGGCCAGGCAAAGTCTCCCCACGGCAAGCCCGCACTGGTAGGGTGGGACACCCATCTGATCCAAACACAATCGGGTATGCCTCCTAGTCAAAATCCAACGGTGGTGGAGAGGCGCCCAGAGCAAAAATGGGGCAGTTGAATGCCTCAGGAAGCTCAGCATGAAATGCATGGAGGCAATTGAAGAGCTCTGTAAAGCTGGAGAACACCAAGCATCCACTGCAAGGTTCTGTCACCAGCAACTTCACATCATTCATCCCAATGCGGACAAGTAGGGCAACAAAAGTCATGTCCTTCGGCAGCTCCAAGTTGGCCCATATGCGCTCTTGAAGAGCTTCTGCAGTGAGGCTGTGACGGCCATGAACAGCAGTCAAACCGCTCATACTCCAATGAAGGCAGAAGACCAAAAACAGTTAGGACCAGCAAGCAAGGCAAAAGCAAAAGGTCAAACCTGGAAAATATTGAACGGCAAGCCTTCTGACAAGTATTAGTCATCAAAAACGGGCTGGAGTGTCCCAGACAGTTGAGTCATCCTCCCAAAAAGCAATGAAGTTTGCACATAAAGCAAAACATCGAGATAAGCAAATCCCCAATTACGAGAACTCTCTTTTGTCCTATGCTGTATCCCTGAGGGATTGCAGGCAGACAAGCTTGCACGCATCTGAAACAGTAGTCAGCTACCATACAACCCGGAGTCGGAACCTGGTCATTTCCCATGAATTGGACACAAGGCCCTACAGTCCTACGCTGTATCCCTGAGGGATTGCAGGCAGACAAGCTTGCACGCATCTGAAACAGTAGTCAGCTACCATACAACCCGGAGTCGGAACCTGGTCATTTCCCATGAATTGGACACAAGGCCCTACAGCACCACGATGGGCAAGGACGTTTGCCATGTAAGCAATAGGTTCTTCAGGCTCAAAGCGCCAGGACTTGTTCAACACCTCCAAGGAGTCCGCATCAGGAATGTTGGCAACTGAAATGAAAAGGACATCAGAAAACAGGCCAGATACTCTACAAGGTTTGGAAGACATACCCGGAGGAGCATTGGCCATCTCAACGTCAAGGGCATCTCCACACATCTGCATGACAGATGCTTGGGGCACCAGAGGCGCTGGAGCCGTGGCACAATCTGACGTTGAAGCGCTCAAGGAGCAATTTGGAGCCAGAACTGGCAGATCCCTGTTGCAAAGCAAGGCCAAAGCGGCAGCAGCAGCCGCCTCTGCAGGAGCTGGGACAATGTCCAGCATTGGCCAAAAAGAGGCATACCAGGATGGAACTGCATCTGCCACAGGTCCCCAGACAAACTCAAGACCTTGGTTTGTAGAGAAGAACGCCACCGTCAGTAATCCTGACCATACAGAAGACTGTTAGAATTGGGTAAAAACCATGATGTGCAGAAAAAATCACCATCTTGTCAGATGGCCACATCCTCAACGTCCAATTAGTAAGAACCACCGTCCGGGAAAGCCTGGTTAAGGATGGCTAGAGTGACCTGCGTTGATGAGCAAAACTGACTTGCCAAGCAACAAGTCAGTTCTTACTCCCAAGCAGAAAGGTTGACATCCACCACCTCCGAACGTTGACTGGCAGCTTCTGTAGCTGCAACCAAGGCAGTCACATCCTGGATGGCCGCCTGAACCATCACCAACCAAGAACACGCTGCCTTCATGGGCAAGTGCTCAGTGGCAATACAGGCTTCAAGAGCCAGCAGTTGTGTTGTAGTCTCCTTGGCGGACACCACCACCAGAATCAAGGCTACAAGACGTCTCCTGTCCTGAGCCGACAAGCTGGCAATAAATGCAGCATGTGCTTATGCAGTGGTGGGTAGCCACACCAAAGCAGACAATGACAAAGCAGATGATGAAGATCCAGCAGCACCTGCGCCCTCCACAGAGGTGGGGGTTGAGTCAGCATCTTCTGAAAAGGATCAAAGGAAATGAGAGGATTTGATCTAAAAGGCCAGCTTTGGTAGTCACAAACCTCCGTTGAGGGAGTCATTGCCGTTTGTTTGTTGTTGTTTTGGCAACTTGACCAAGCTCCCACTTGGCTTGTGCTTTTGCGGAGAGACCATGGTTAAACAGTTGTTCAGGTTCAGTGGTCAGGAGCAAGGTTGATTGCAGATGGCAAAGTATGCAAATGTTGATGCAGCTTGTCCAGACGACTCTAACCACTCTCGTCTTTTCTATCCGTGACGCAACAGACTTTTTATACGGTTCTGACGTCTACTCTCCTGTTTTAGTATCGTTAGTTGGTTCCCCAGATGTGTGTTACGGCCGGAGCGCCAATGTGGTTGGCCACCCTGATGCCGCATGCGGCAACTCCTTGTGAGGGTCCAGGGGTGCCACTTTGCAAACGGTCAGAGGTCACTTGATCAAAGCCTTTGGAATGGGAATGCATAAGACGCAAAGCTGGGGCACTGAAGGTGCACAAAAACATCCACCTCAATGGGGGATGCCCAACTGCTGGGGTGGAGATACCTGGATACACATGCTTGATAGCAAACTGCAATAAGACCATGGCCTGCCTCTTGCAAATACATTTCAGGGGCAGGGATCACTGCCAATGACATCAGTACAGGTACCTCAACAATTGGAACAGGGCAAGAAAGGGACAACACAAACAGAATGGAAGGGATCACTGGTCGAATAAACTTGGACATGTGGTGGCACTTGGAAACTTTTGGAAATCATTTGCTTGGAGGATCTTTCTTTTTCTGACAAGTCAATTTGGTAGCTCTCTGAGCTCCTGTTGTTAGAGCATTGAGAGTAAAACTTGAACTATTCTTGGGACTCTTGTAAGGAGGATCCGGCCTCGTAAAGGCTGATTGCTCTGTTGATTTATTTCATAAGATCTTTGTGTTTCCGGTGCCACATAAGGAGATCCTAGTGTACTGGAGAAATGAAAAGTAGAATTGGTGTTTCAAAGCACCTTCAGAAAGACTCTAAAGTTGCTGTTGCCATTTGAATAAAAGAGTAGTGTGTTAACCTAAATACTCTATACTTGTTGCAGGTTCTCTATATACGGAAATTACCCATTTTATTTCCTTCCAGGAACAAGTGGTGATTTTCTCCCTCTGCAGCTGTTCCTTGTTTTTCTCCTATGCATACAGAATGGAAGGGATCACTGGTCGAATAAACTTGGACATGTGGTGGCACTTGGAAACTTTTGGAAAACATTTGCTTGGAGGATCTTTCTTTTTCTGACAAGTCAATTTGGTAGCTCTCTGAGCTCCAATCGGCAGCTGCCAAGATGTAGAACTGAATCCATCTTCTTTTCCCTCCAGACTGGCATGGCGCTCCAATGCATGGCCATGTTCTAGCGTGCGCGCAGTCAAGGTTTCTACCCCTGGCCAGTCAGCGCAAGCGCAGAGAGGCAGACCACCTCCTCGCGCCAGCAACATCTGCGCAACCCCTTCCAGGGGTCCTTTGGATCCCGGCCAGCCTTGCGGCCAACCGGCCCAAAGGGGGGGGGGGGGATTTTGTCGGGTCATGCCGGGGCTACTTTGTAGCCCATTGTAGCGTATTTGCAAAGGATTCTAAAAACCAGTGCCTGGCACCAAGAGGTACGGAAGGGCAGGATGGAAGCTCCTGCTACCTTCCGCCAAATTTCACCTGCAACCAAAACTGGTTATGAAAGTTGTCTAAACAAAAGTTGTAGAGGAAGCCAGTGGTGCCCAGTATGGTCACTCGCTGACTTCATCTGATGAAAGAAGAATCTCCCTAGGAGTTCTGAGTCCTGGTGATTATTCTCCTGATTGTTCTGATTAGGTTCCTGATCTGTAGCGTTTGTGATGGTGCATTCAAAGTGTCTGTATTATCTGCCTGACTGTTGTTAGAGCATTGAGAGTAAAACTTGAACTATTCTTGGGACTCTTGTAAGGAGGATCCAGCCTTGTGAAGGCTGATTGCTCTGTTGATTTATTTCATAAGATCTTTGTGTTTCCGGTGCCACATAATGAGATCCTAGTGTACTGGAGAAATGAAAAGTAGAATTGGTGTTTCAAAGCACCTTCAGAAAGACTCTAAAGTTGCTGTTGCCATTTGAATAAAAGAGTAGTGGAATAAATTAGTGTAGATAAATTCAGCTGCGACCTTGCATGAAAATAAAATATTCTGCACAGGTTCACTGCAGAAAAATATCCCTGGAAAATAATTCAAGGACCTGTAGCTGAAGGAGTTTGGTTCAAGTTTCGCACTTTAAACTCCGACTCGAAACGAAGAAACGTGATTTTTTCGTTGGTGAAATATTCACTGTAATTGAAATAGAGAATATAACTCACCCGCAGCCAGAGACTTTTCCAAGTTGTAACTGAGGATCGCCAACATCAATAGAAAACTTATCTTGGGAGATAAGTTTGACATTTCAACTTGCAAAAGAATCACACTCTGAAAAATATTATGAATGGAATGAGACAACAACAAAATCTGCCTTGTGAATTTAATTCATGTGATGCTCACTAGACAGCAATCGAGCTTCAACTGACGAAGAAGGGAACAGCGAGAAACAGAGTCGCGATGTGGCTGCTTTCAAAAGGACACGTTTGCAAAATGAGCTTTACAGTGAAGACAAAGAAAAAGAGACATTCCCCCCTCTACCTTTCTTTCCTTGAAATCCTTGGATTTTTTTCTCCGTTTATTATTTATCTTGCTTTCAACAAGGCTGAGAACTGCTGGTGCATGCCAGTAATTGAATATTATATAATCCTCCCACATCATCCAAGAACTTGTCTATGGTAAGCCCAAAAAAATGGCAGAATGTGTGTGTGTGTGACTTGGATGATGTATCGACATTTTAGAACGACATATTTCAACAAATGTATTTGCAAAAAAAATCTTCTCACATATTTCCCATAATTTCAAAAGGATTTAATTGACGATAACCATTTTATTCCAATTTGTATGCACAAACTTGGAAGAAAATATTCTCAGGACAATTGGAAGGCTGATGAGAATTAATTGACAGTGTCATCAAATTTACATGAGTTGAACTCCTTCATGGAAATACTTCTGCATTTTTAAATCAACTTTCCAATGGTCATCAATGTAAACAGCAACAACTTCAGAAAATTATTTTATGTATGCTTCAAAGATGTTGAAACCATGTCATGATAGTACAGTACTCTAGAAATAGATCCAATTGCTTGCAAATCTTGAATTCCCATTGGTCCACAGATTTACTACAAAATGTCAATATAAAAATGCTAATCTGAGAATGTTTTAGATTCTTCCATTTAACTCAACCACTTCTTTTTGCCACTGATACATAACTTTAGGTACAATTATTTGGAGTTCAAGTTGTTCAAGGTCAAATTTACTGTGTTGACTTATGACTAACATGAAAGCTTGAGGAATGCCTTGTCTGTCTTGACATTGAAGAGAGAGAATAACAGATTTAATGATGCATTGCACTTCCAAAGCACTCAAGTGTATGCTACAACCTTTTTATTTGGCAAATGCTGGAAGCTGAACCATTCAAAATATTGGATCCCAAAAAGCATTTTCTCAGCTTTTCAAGCTCTTTTATGAGGAACTTGAATTGGCTACAGCAGTGAAGGTTTAGAAATAAACAACATATTAAGGCAAATGTGTTAGACTATTCAAACTATGTTTCCAAGTACTGTATTTGCTTTTTTCTCCTTTTCATGCAAAAAAGAATTATATATTTTCAGCGTTGCTTCCTGTGATGTGAAGTTTTGAATTTTGTTGTTGCAGATTTTGAAATTTTTCATTTTTTCAGCAAAATGAGTCACTAATTAAAAATGTTGCAATGTATGAAAATTGTCCATGAAGTAATTTGGTCTGCATCTTGTTGGTGCCCCCCTCTATCTTATTTTGGCTTCATTTCACATTCTTCCAGCAAACGTTCCAGCTTCAGAAGGTTTCAAAGGGAATTGCATCTGCATGCATGCAGACACCAACAGAAATGAGAAACGGCAACCTTTGTAAAGTTTCTGCGAGAAATTGAAATTTCTTACATGCTTGAAGGAATAAAAAAATATGCTTCCAAGTTAAAATTCCCTGTGGTTCTTCATCTTGACACCTTTTGCTTCTGCTTGCTAACTCCAAACAAACAACTGAAAAAGAGTGCATTAAATGAGCTTGAAGAAAACCATGTTCTCTTTCCACTATACACAGAAAAATTGTCATTGATTTGTTTGCCTCAAACCCAGAGAAGCAATAAATAATGCAGAAATTCCTGTGCGTAAATCCATGGTGATGAGCATCAGTGAGTTCTGGGATGAAAGAAGAAAAGGAATCTTGTTCATCATTTCTATCCTCATCAGCATGAAGCTCTTTTATTCCATTTATAATGATAATTATTAGACAACCATTTTCTGAACAGATTTTGATTGGCATTGGGCAATTGAATTTTTCACTGAGATTGCATCAGGACAAGGTTCAAGGCAGAATTTTTGGCAATTGGGTGCCAATAAGTTGTTGCTGCATCATGTATTTGCCCAGAATGTTTTTTTTTTTCAGTGTTATACATAAGTACCACTGATGAAAAATGAAGTTAAAGATGTTCACATTGAGAGAAACACTCACTGAAGGATGTATGTCAAGTAAAAAAAAAACTTGATACAGCAATAAAGTAAACATCAAATGGACCTTTCCAACAATCCAAAACTAGGAAAACCAAGCACAGAAAAGCAAATAAATTCTGCAACAGAAAAACACATGCAAAATCTAGCTGTGAAAAAATTTGAAACAAAGGATTAGATGACAATTTAACCTGTCAGAAGAATAAACTTTTCATATGAGTGAATAAATTAATTATTCACACTTGAGTTGTACCAACCATTTTAGCAACAAAATGAAATTTTGGAACTCTCATACATTATAAGGAATTTTTCCACAGTTAAAAACTGCGTTAACTAAATTCTTGGTTATTAAAATGTAATGAGAGATTTTTTCCTGGAAAGCAAAAGTTTGTTACTTGAAATTCGGCTTAATAAGTGAGGGGTTTTTTCCTGGTGGAAACCAAATGTTTGTTGACCAAAATTTTCCTGGACTGGATGGTTTGTTACATGAGGGTCCACAGTGCAACAATTTGCAGAGGGAATTTTTATTGAAATATTTTTAATTCACCAGAGTCCAAGTAAAATCCAACCAACGAACCCCAAATCCCAACCTCTGATTATTTATTAGGTGATGTACTCAATCTCAATGACTGAAATGTCAGGTAGATGTCGCTTGAGTCCCTGAACTCGGTGAGAATAACCCAATTTTCAACATTCTGAAAATGACTTTTTTCAAAGGTCTTCCATCAATTCTGTTTATTTTTTTAAATATAAAAAGTTGTCAGGTATAATAACCTGCTAGTGTTTATTAGCCTCAATGAAAAAAAGGAAAATTTGCTTGCAAATCAAATTTCTTGAAAATTAAAGAAGCCATGCAATATCAGATGGTATGTAAGCTTGAGTCTATCCTAAAAGGTTAATCTCAAATGCTTTTATCAGACATGTCTGATTCAGACACCCTTGGACTGATAAGAGTTGTTGGGATTAGTTTCATAAAATCCAAAACACCTTACTTTCCAGAAAGATTTTGCTGGTCAAAAGAATTCATCCAATTTACTTTCAAACTTGACTCCACGAGATTTTTGTCTTGAATCCATGGTTTTTTGTTGGGATTAGTTTCATAAAATCCAAAACACCTTACTTTCCAGAAAGATTTTGCTGGTCAAAAGAATTCATCCAATTTACTTTCAAACTTGACTCCACGAGATTTTTGTCTTGAATCCATGGTTTGAGCGCGAATTTAAGAGCAATAACAGTCCTCAACAATTTTATCAACAGAAAATTTCAACAGCCAGGGAGTTTGTTGAGCAAATTTGATTCTCTCTCAGCTTTCAATTGGAACAATATCGATCAGTTCCTGGCACCAAGAAAATGAGTGAAAATTTAACTGAAAGGAAATTTAGGACCACCAAAAAATCAGAATGAGTTGCTGCATCATCCAGGACACTGAATGTGTTCAGAGTATTTTTTGGTTGGTTGGCAGAAGTTATCACTGAGAAAACAAAACTTGTAATGCATCACATCCAGGGAAACATAAATACATGCAGAAGAATTGATAAAATGTTACTTTTACATATTTTTAGGCTGTACCTATACTGAAGACAAAATTGAGCCGATCAAAAATTGAACAAACTAATAGAAAAGCCTTTCTCAGGATTGCATTTATCCACAGCCTCTCCAACTGCTTTATCTCAACATTCACAAACACCCTTATCACATGAACATAGAAGCCTCTTAGTTTGCATCACATACTGATAGTGGGGATCCCCCTTAGAAACATGGAACCTGTCTGGTTTTCAGGTGTCAGTGCGACATTTTTCCTGTCTGGTTTGTGAATCCTTGACAGTTGGCCTTATCATGCAGACCAGGGCAGCCTGTATGCTTACTTTGTAAGTGAGTTACCACTGGTATGAGTGACATATACTGTATGTTTAAGTTTTGTTGGGATTAGTTTCATAAAATCCAAAACACCTTACTTTCCAGAAAGATTTTGCTGGTCAAAAGAATTCATCCAATTTACTTTCAAACTTGACTCCACGAGATTTTTGTCTTGAATCCATGGTTTAAGTGCAAATTTAAGAGCAATAACAGTCCTCAACAATTTTATCAACAGAAAATTTCAACAGCCAGGGAGTTTGTTGAGCAAATTTGATTCTCTCTCAGCTTTCAATTGGAACAATATTGATCAGCTCCTGGCACCAAGAAAATGAGTGAAAATTTAACTGAAAGGAAATTTAGGCCCACCAAAAAATCAGAATGAGTTGCTGCATCATCCAGGACACTGAATGTGTTCAGAGTATTTTTTGGGTTGGTTGGCAGAAATTATCAATGAGAAAACAAAACTTGTCATGCATCACATCCAGGGAAACACAAATACATGCAGAAGAATTGATAAAATGTTACTTCTGCATATTTTTAGGCTGTACCTATACTGAAGACAAAATTGAGCAGATCAAAAATTGAAAAAACTACTAGAAAAGCCTTTCTCAGGATTGCATTTATCCACAGCCTCTCCAACTGCTTTATCTCAACATTCACAAACACCCTTATCACATGAACATAGAAGCCTCTCAGTTTGCATCACATACTGATAGTGGGGATCCCCCTTAGAAACATGGAACCTGTCTGGTTTTCAGGTGTCAGTGTGACATTTTTCCTGTCAGGTTTGTGAATCCTTGACAGTTGGCCTTATCATGCAGACCAGGGCAGCCTGTCTGCTTGTAAGTGAGTTACCACTGGTATGAGTGACATATACTGTATATATAAGTGTGATTTGGTTACTGTATGAGGATAGGGACCAGATGTGAATAGAGTATTACAATAATTGCATTAAAGGCAGGCAATTATACTTGTTCCAAGTAGTCATGATTCCTCACATTATCGGGAGCTTGTTTCTATTACTTTTCTCTTTATTGTGGCAATAAAATAATATCCAAGAGATTGCATAAAAGCTTAAGGTTAGGGAGTTTTTAATGCATTGTCTTTGAAAAGGAATGGAGACACAGGGGCTTTCAAAAATTCAACTCAGGGAGGTACTTGACATGGTCAAGTTATCAAGGTTCAACTGTATTAAAACAAAATATTGATACATTTTGTCAAGGTTCAAGATCAAATGTTCAAACATGTTTTATTGAAGGGCAATGAATTCCAAGATTTGGAAAAAGGAAACAGCACTGTTTTTGTTCTTTTTGTTAACCATATAAATTTTAGTAATTTGAGAGATGAAAATTCCAACTTCTTGGGCAAAGAACATTCCAAATTTTATAATCCAATGCCTATCAAGGATAATTTGTTTCTCTCTACAACAAGTAACACATGTTCCCTTCAACAACTTGAGCAAAATCATGATTTTCATGATTGAGATTTTTCTGAAAAATGCTGAAGTGTTTTATTTTGCGATGATTCATTTTATTCAAAAATTTTGTTCCTGAACTCTCTTTTTCCATTGCTTCAGTGTTCTTCAAAGTGTAAACAAATTTTTTCAAGTGCATTCAAAAACAAACTTGTATGAGTATGAATTCTTCTGTACATGCAAGTCATCAAAAAAGCAATGAGTC
The DNA here is from genome assembly GCA_905338405.1 of Notodromas monacha. Lineage (NCBI taxonomy): Eukaryota > Metazoa > Arthropoda > Ostracoda > Podocopida > Cyprididae > Notodromas > Notodromas monacha. The sequence goes on along the minus strand of CAJPEX010004219.1, from coordinate 5,667 downwards.
TAATGAAAAGGTAGAAAATGAGTTCAATATAATGAAGTAAAAGCTAATTCTTTGTAGCCACGTCTTTCACTTGTATTTTCTAGTCACATAAGGACACAGCCAAGGTTTTTATGCCCACATATAAGGATGTTCAGCTTTAATTGAGTTCCTGTCAGCCACAGAATGTATATGACTCATGTTCAGCAGTACCCATTACTGTTTTTGAAAGAGGCAGCAATAGAAAAATGTTTGATGTGCATCACTGAATTTTTAAACGGCGAGGAAAGGTACAGAACTATTTCAGAAGCACAAAAAATTTAGTAGATTAAAAAATTAATCTAAAAAACCACATTTTCAAAAAGCAAAAAATAACCTTAAACGTGGTGCGCATCTATTTCATTTGTATTTCACTTCTTCCCAACAATCTCCATGGGCACCACGTTTAAAGTTATTTTTTGCTTTTTGAAAACGTGGTTTTTTAGATTAGTTTTTTAATCTACTAAATTTTTTGGTACTTTTTAGTCTTACTTGAAAAACATGGTTTTTTAGATTAATTTTTTAATCTACTATAATTATTTTATTCTTTTTAAAAAATATTCTTATAATTTTTCTTTTCACAAAAGATTGCATTGTCATCAGTTTCTGAACTATCCTGAAAGTTTCAGCTTGCTAGCTAGTCAGAAAGTGAGCGAAATTTGAGTTTCAAAATTTGATCTGGACAAACAGACAGAAAGACAAGAAAGTGAGTTCATAAAAACGTGGTAAAAAGGCAGGACATCTTGGAATGATTGTCAGAATTTGAAGTGTCACTTGAGAGCCTTGGTAGGTTTTTTTCAATGAAATAACATCCCATCAGTATTTTTCATAGCAGCAGTAGACAGCAAGAACTTTCCAGTTCCTTATTCTTTCAACTTTCGTGTTCCTTCGTTTTTTCAAGAAAAAAGTTAAACAATTTTGAAATTTCACAGTTGACAGGAGAAAACATTCTATTTTCGCTTGTGTCGTTGAGTGCGGGGAACAAATCGGTGACGCAAACTCACGTCCAAGTAAATTTTTCGGAATTTTCTTCTCAAAATTCCAGAATAAGGTACATTACTTGTGATTTTCTCCCCTTCACTCGCTTGGGTAAGAATCACAGCTTCTGATTCTTGAATTTATGCTTGAATTCATTTCCTGGAGTGGTTTGGAGGTACAGAATGAGTAAATCATTCTTTTTTATTTGAATTTGAAGGAGTGGTCGGTCGGTTCTGGCAACTGGAGGACATTTCATTACCGCATAGACTCACTCTACTCTATTGAAAAGCAGTCTGGACGCCGAAAGGGCGTCCTTCAGAGAGTTCAGACATCCGCCTTCCACGAGGAAACCACTTCGGGCCTGACTCCCAGCTTTTGTTGCTGGTGAGTGTACATTTCTAGTTTCTTTTGCATTTTTTTTTGGCACCTGTTGAAAATGGCAATTGGTAATCCTCTGTGAGAAAATATTTTAGGGTCCCCAAAAATTAATGTTCACCATCATGTGGGATTTTTGGATTTTCCCAAGAAAATCATGTATTATGCTGGAATAATACCAATCCTGAGACTACTTGAATTTTCTATTTTCCTCATGTGAACTTGAGAAACATTTCCACTTGCCTTGTATAATTTTCTTTCAATTTCTTTCAAGTAATTTTAATTTCCTTGCGGTGAATTTATCTTTGCAATGAATATTATGTTTGCGAAGTTGGGGAGACAATCACCACAAGATAAGGACAACAAGTTGGTAATTGGAGATAAGAAGGATTTTAGTTTGAGAAAAACACAGACTCAGTCGGGTTGTCGGGGAGAATGACTGGAAAATCTTGGTATAGAATCTCTAGTTTAACTTCGAGATGTATTTCAATTGTCCCAGATGTTGATAAATTGTTCAAGGCTTTGAAGAACAAGCTCAAGATACATCAGGTGGTACCTTGCTTTCTGACTGAAAGATCAAAATGATCAAATTGTTTTATGATCAACTTGTGGGAGGTTGAATTGAATTGCAATCATTGCAAGATACCACCTGTACAAAATTAAAACCACAAGTAAGCCTCTCGGCAAGATCTCAATTTTTGAACTGGACTGTTTTCAATGGCAGCTCAAGACAGACTGATGATGGTTGGGAATAAAAAGGGAATTTGATCAATTATTTTAACAGTGCTTGGTCAAATACTCTGCTCTGAATCAGGCACATTTTTAGAGACCTATGATTGCCCAGAATAATCAGTGTCAAAGACAATGCTGGGGAAGAAAGGCTTGGAAGAAACTTCTCAAAGTTGATTCTGTTTTGTTTTTTTTACAATGATCATTTTTATCCTGGAGTGGTTTTTCCACCAGATTCATTCTTGCCTAGATTAAAGAGGCACGTATCACACTGTCATGGCGGGTTCCCAACCCACCATGTCACTCTTGGGGGAAAAGGAAACCACAGGACTTGTCAGATATCCACTGAATTTTCAGCTTAATTTTGTGCGTGTTCAGAATATGAATTGAAATTAATTTTTGGAATCACTCTGTGATATTTGTATCATTTGGATTTTATGCTAATTCTTATAAATTTGACTTCTTAATTAGATGCACTATGAATATGAAGCATTTTTGTAAAACAGTTTGGGTTATCATTTTCATGCAATTAACAGCTTACTTTATTGTATTTTATTCATAATATTCCTCCAATTTTTGTCTTGCATTGAATTTGTGTCATTTTTTCATATCTTGTTATGATGCAAACACCTCACTTTTTTAGCATCAAATTCTCAAGGGAATTCTCAAGTTTCCAGGCATCATTCTATTTTGGATTTTGTACAGTAAAGTCATATACCCCAATTTAGAGCCATTTGTCCTGGCGCATTTTTTGGCAGTAAGTAAGGGTGGCACTGAATTGAAGGTATCCAATCTTAATGAAAATCTTTTGAGGGGTCCTAATATATACAGTAGGTGAAACAGGTTTTTTTTTGAAAATGTGTAGGTCATTGAGCCTTTTCCTTTTTTTAACAAGAAAGCCGCATCAATTATTGGAGGCTCAAAGGAGCCATTTTTCTGCATTTAAATTTATTTGATTGTACAGTATTTTTGAAAATATTGACTCAAGTAAAAGAGTGGAACTGCTTTTTGCCAATTTGTATCAGCCTTCAAATAAAAGCACAAAATGCCATCATCAGCTGGAGGAATTTTTCAATTTTAAAGGGCTTGTCCCAGGTATTGAGAGATTCTTTGCAGCACAGGACAGCAAAATTAAACTGCCCAATTGTATTTAAATTCAGAAATATCATTATTTTAATTATCTTAAGCTACATCATGCGATGCGATTCTCAGGAAAGTCCTGATGATATTTTTGGAAAGATGCCCTTATTTTCTCTTTTTTTGTTGGCTGTTACAAAAAAGAGAAAAAGAGAAAGAATGCCATGTTGATTTCAAGAATTCTGAAAGAAAAGCTGGGCTTAAAAAAAAAAAAATCTGCAGGAAGGCACCTCATCTTTTGAGTGGAGAGCAAAACTCTGCTAGGGTAAATTTTAAAAAACATTGAAACAAATTGTCAAACAGGATTGATTTTTTGGGTGAAAGAATATGTTTTCCGTAAAGATTAATTTTTTTTTCAGTTGAAATGTATGACATCTTTTGCATAATTGCATGAACTTTTGTCAGGACCCTTGTACATGTAGAGTCTGCATCTCTGGTTTGATAAGGTTTTGAAACCTTTTTTTGAAAAACCAATTTTGCCCGGAATATCATTCAGATTATATCGTTTGACTCGGCTTTTTTTTTTTAAACTCATCAGCATCAGTTGCAGTGTCGTCCGTATTCAACCTCTTGGCTGGCAAGTTGTATAAGCCCTCGACCAACAGTAGCAAAGGTCCGTTTCCACTTCCATCAAATTCTTGGACAAGTCCTGCGTTGCAGAAGGATCCAATCGTTGAGGAGCCATTTGTGCGACCATCAAGGCCCCGCCTTCTGCTGGTCCGTTCCGCATCATTCGGACCAATCCGGAAGAAGAACACGTCTGACCCTCCCTTCAGGGATGGAGGAACCCTCGTCTGATCCAGCCTCTTCTTCATCATCACTGCAGCCCATCAACATCGCCTCTTCAGCACCTGAAACCATTTCTGCTGTTGGTGAACCACAGCTGGGCAACAGGCCCACTTTTGAAACATCGAGTGCTAATGATGATAATAATGAGTCAGCATCATCCATTTCCACCCCAGGCCCTTGCAAATTACCACTTTCCGATGATGCTCCCAATGGGGAAGAAGCACTGATTGAAACTCTGAAAAAAGGGGCTGCAAAAGCAGAAGATCGTGGAGTTGAGGGGTTATCAGAGGCAGATGAACTCTTAGTCTTGAAACCCCCAATAGACAAAACAACAAACATGGATGAAATTGTTATTCCTCCAGCTGCCACTGTTGAAATGCGTCCTCTGTGTTCTTCCGATAGTGAGATGATGCGTAGTAACGATGAGCAGTTGGAAAGAGACGAGGAATTAATTAAAGCCATTACCGGAGCAAAGAAGAACCTCGCGTGCAAAAATGGAAACGGCGACACGCTTTCACAATTAGCAGAGCGTCTTGAGAAACCGGAAATAATTGAAGCATTATTCGAACGTGATCCGGTTCAAAAAAACAAAGCTGCCGATTCTCCTTTGAAAACTGAGCAAAACGAACCATTTCCCAGCACGGGGTTTTACAAAGGAAATTCACTGGGTGCTGGAGATTGTTTTTTTGATGCCTTTGCACAAGGCATAATTAAGCAACATTCCAACAAGTCAAAAGCATTTGAATTTAAAGAGAATGGAGAATCAGCCGTGAGGAAATTGAGACAAGATTGTTTCAATTTTATCTCTCATCACCGAGACACTGTTGATGAGAAAACGAAGAAAACGTGGCAAGAAATCATTGCAAAAGACGCAAAAGGTGGAGGTTATATTTCTACAAATGAACCCGGAAGTGAACAATCCCACTTTGTCAATTACTTATTGCGTGTCAGGTTGACAGCAGCGGAAATAATGACTAACCCTTTGTTGGGGCCAACTATTTGGGGTCGTCCAGAAATCGAAGGACGAATTTTATGCGGGGAATATGGAGTCAAACTTCACGTGATTGAAAAACACGAGGTTGACAATCAATTGCTATTTGCTCATCAGCTTATTGGAAGCAATTACTCAAAATCTATCGACGAGAAAACGGTTTATGCCCTTTACAATGAACCAAATGTCATTCATATCATCAATGAAGGGAGAAACCATTTTGAACCCGTTTTACCAAGTTCACCTGCTGATGGTGAAAAACAAGTTTTAACTTTACCTTATTCTGGGGAATCAAAAACACCTTCCCAAGAAAACCCTGAACGCATTATTCAGGCAGCGCCATCTGTTGATGAGAAAAACAATCAATTCCTTGCAAAATATTCCAAACAATTCAACTCGAATCAGCGTCCAAAATTGGCAGAGGATTGGTCAGAAACTATCGACGAAGCAAAGGCAAATGCTGACTTTAAAATCCTGAAAATATCCACTGATGAAACATTGGACCAAGTTTTGGAATTTATGCAGCAAGATTATTTTTGTCAAACCTGTCAAGAAGCCACGCACTGGTTCATTACTATTGTGGAAATGATCATTGATGACAAAAATAATCTTATTCCAGACTTTCTGCAATTTTTGGCAGAAAAAATCCCAAA
>CAJPEX010004218.1:4120-23246 GCA_905338405.1 Notodromas monacha | reverse complement strand
GAAAAAATTGAGATGCGTGTGCAATTCCGCAACAGCCGTCATTTATCCGGTTTCGACCTTTTCGTAATGTACAGGTGTTCTCAGCGATTGAAAATGGATATGATTAATTACTGCTAAAACATAGAATGCAGTTCAGTGACGAATACGGAACAGAAGCCTAAATGTTCAGTAGATGAATGAATCTGTAGCAACTTCAGGAAAAATGACACTGGAATTGTATTTATGCATGAATCATTAATCTAGAAATTCATGGGCTTAATGCGCTGAACTGACGCCTTGAACCGGAATGAATTATTTTGTTTTTTCGTTCTATCTCCTTCAGTTTTCATGCTGGTATATTTTCAAGTCGGAAACTCGCTAAATATTTGCATTCCGAAAATTTATCCTATTAAGCTAATGGTATTCGATAAAATCTAATATACAGTGCCAATATTTAGAGTACATGCATGATAAAAAGAAAATTCCGGATTTAGCTTTCAAGCATTCTAGACACATCTAGATTTTCTGGTAAATTAGAAAATTACTTGTTATTGCCCCCAAATGGAAAAATGACGTCGTACGGAGCATCTAAATAATTCCTCGTATTATTTATGAATGCATTATGGAATATTGGCTTTAATTCCAGTGGAGTCACGTATTTTCAATTGCACGTAATCAATTCATTAAATAAACATGAAAAATTAGCTTTCTCTTCGTCCAATTTTATAGATTATTATTTATGAATGCATTATGGAATATTGGCTTTAATTCCAGTGGAGTCACGTATTTTCAATTGCACGTAATCAATTCATTAAATAAACATGAAAAATTAGCTTTCTCTTCGTCCAATTTTATAGATATGTATCAACCGCTGCTATTGACATCACAGCAATTAAATTTCGCCACATTGATCCTTTCTGTCCAGGATCGCTGCAGGTTTTGCTTGCAAATTTGATGAAAAAGTAATCAAGCTGAAGTACTTACGCGATTGAGGGAAGTACTGTGGAGACCCTTGATGAAGGAGTATAGCAAGTTTTCCTTCTGTGTCCGTCACGGATCAGCAGGTTAATAACGGGATAGTTGAGCAAAACTGCTATTTTTTATTGTCAGGCCGCACTCTTTACGGCTCGTCAAGTTACAAGTAATGAAATGCTCTGATGAGAACGTTTTAATGAAGCACACAGCGATTGATCTGAAATGAAATTCGAGCCAGTCTCACTCATTAACTCGATTAAACCATTGGCTGTCGGTTTTCTCTTATCAACAACAAAATGAATGTACCTGATTCCGATTTAGCAAAATCAATTTAGCATAGGTCTCACCACTATAGCATGAAAACCTTGCCAGAGAAATGACTGAAACATCGTCGCAAAAATGCCGTGTTTAACCAACAGACTTACTTTCTTCAACTAACCAACTACCTGAAACAGACAAACAAGAAAAAGAAGCGACCGGAAACGGATAAATGTTAAACCCTGCTGTGAAATTAATTGCTCGTGATGCATTTGAGTTGCGTGTGTAACACACCCGATTTTTATGCCCCGTATTTTATTAGAACTCTCAGAATCCAAAAATTCCGCGAAGAAAAGCTATGCAAAATTTCCCGAAATTACCGTGTCATGTGCCTTTTTCACCGAAAATTTTTCGCACACGTGAATTATTGTTGATCAGAGGAATCTTTTAGAGTTCAAGTACATGTTTCATAAAAATATTTGATAATGATGATCGATGGTTTTCCTGGATGCTTCAAAATTCTTTGAAACCTTGTGCTCATCAACCGCGTCTTTAAATCATTTATTACATCTAATTTTTGATCGCTGTTAATTTCTCATGTTTACTTAATTCCGCGTCTTAGCAGGACCGTGAAACAAACTTTGCAGTCATTTTTTGTTGTTGCTAAAAGTAAAGGAGAACCTAGATGAATGAAAAATTGAGTGGAATTCGGTGGTATGAGAAAAAAAGGCATGCTCTCGTCGGAATTATAACAGCTTGACGACTTTTTAAGCGCGAGAAAAAAAAAATGTTCCGCGGCTGTAAATTGTCCCTCGGGTTTTCGCTCTTCCCTGTCATCATTCGGCCAAATTCCGTTTGAAAGCTTTCCCTGTTTCCCGAGCATCAGGAAAGACGAGGGCATAAAAACTGCCTGCCTTGAGTTGCTACTCGCAACACTGTCTCGAGCCAGGAGGGAAACATCCATTCCGGACTGTCCATCAAAAGTCTGTCTTCGTTTGAAGTAGGACTTTCCTCCGGGACGGAGCGATGGATATTTTCACACCTCGAAATGAGGCGAAAAATCCGTAAAAAAAAATCACAGAAACGACCGTATCCACGGACATTTACACGGTTCCGCTGAAATTTCCCGAAAGTAATTCGAAGCATACTTGAAAAAAAAGCGCTCGCAGAATTTTTTTGTGGAGAAATTTGAGTAGGACGAAAGCCACAGGAAAGATTGCCACGTTTCGTGTTTGGATCGACATTGATTGCAAAAGTTATTCAGCCGTACATGGATTGCTGGAAAAGTAGGTGGAGGAGACGGATGCTGAACGTGACAAGTCGACCGACGAGAATCAAAACCGTGGAAAGCCAGTCAAAAAAAAAATTGAAGATTTTCTTGTAATATTACATGCATCTGATCCCAGAGCGACCTCAAAACGGAAAACTGAAACTCGGAGACTGAATTTTCGTTCTAATTACTCTCAGTTGATTTGTTTTCATTCAAATAAAACACATTATTATATTTCTGCTTTTCCTCGTCTCGAAAAATAATTCACTGTGATTAATACCGCCCTGTGGGATCCAATGATCAGAACCAGGAAGAAGGATTTTATTTCGAAATCTGTTCTGGGTATTTAAATTTTTTCAAACTTATCACTTTCCACAAACTGGGATGGACTGGATTCCAGATGCTTGGTAAAAGTTGAGTTTTGCATCTCATCCCGCACATGTATCATCAATATGTTCTTGATGCTGCAACAAGCTTAACTATTACTGTACTTCGAGACCTTCGAAAATCGGGGTTTCTGCTGGAGCTCCAATTACGAACTGGGATCCAACGGTTCAAATGTATAGCCATTGAACAAGAAAATAATGTAATGTACTGCGTTTGATACATTTTTGAAGTACATGGATTACCCAGAGAAAGTGACCCCGGTTGATACATGAGCTCATAATGCTTTGATATGAAATTAGGCTTCGGAAAACAGTTATTATTTTCGAAAGCTATGATTAGGCAGGAGTCGAGAAACTACAAGCGTTTTGGCCCGAAATTGAGGCTCAATGAGATGTATTAGTGCTCAATCAACTTGACTCTGGATGCCGTGGTACCATTACATCTATACTGTTTGGTCCACGACCCCATTCGTGTGGCCGCCGAAATGTTGACGGGGACACGCGGCCCTGACGAATGTTTATCTCGCGACTGTGTTGAGGGGCCCCGTTATTCGGTTAACGAGCTGATTCGCGAGAAATGAGTCGGTTTCGCTTTTCTACCATTGCAGTGGGGGCAGGGTCCACTGGGTCAGTCGTGGCGAGTCGGTTGTCCGAAGACAAGGATGTTTCCGTTTTGCTGTTGGAGGCGGGTTCCGACGGCAGCTACTTCACGTCGATACCCGGGCTCCAGGGGCTCTTCTACGGAGGACCGCTGGACTGGCAGTTCGAGTCCGAAGAACAACCATACAGTTGTTTGGGATACGAAAAGCGAGTAAGTTAACTTGCATATTATTCATCTTCGAGCAACGGTCTCATTCGACTGAAGTTTTTGGGAGTACTTTTGGCTTGCATGAATCAGGAAACATTTGTTTTTAAATATAATAACAAGGCCTCTGTTCCGATTGCGAATTTTTTTTATTGCAGCCCCGACGGCGGAAACTTCCTTCTCACGCGATTGCAATCTTATTTCAGATCAATGCCTCATGTGCAAAAAAATATATATACGAGTATATGTTCAAATTACTCGTACCAGTATTTTCACTTGACCAGGACCGTGGGATCTGCTGGTAAATGGTCATGAGTGAGATCTTGAATTATTGGGAAATTTCGTATTTCATTCATTAACATTCCCATTTGGCAAGAAACCATCATTTCCCAGCGATGATTGAGTGCAATTTCATCTCTTCGTCGCCAATTTTCCAGTTTGAGAGAGTGAAAATTGAAACAGAGTCCTGGAAAAAATCAAATGCATTTCGTTTTAGAGAGAGTTGAAGCTTGAAAATTTGTGACTATATTTCTCTGAATGCGAGAGGACTCAAATTCCGGAAATCGGAGACTGACAACGAAACGATTGAGCTGACCCTCATACCTTCAGCCAATCTCCAGTTCGCGGCATTAACCTCACTCCGAGGTTACTGAAAGTCTTCAAAAAAATAACAAACAAGAATACTGCAGTAAAAAGGACATGAAAAAGTACCGTATGTGTGTGAAAGGAGGTCACGTCATTTGCCATAAAAATTGGCTTAAACCTCAGGATGTGACATACAAGAGATACTTCAGCTCCACATTCCAGATATTCTTACAGAGAAATACAAGAAAACCGATAAAAGTACTGCTTTTTAAGCAGTGGCATCCTGCGAACGGTTCACGGTTAAGCGATCTCACTGGGGAAAAAATAAAGTAATTCAATTACTTAATACGTTATTTATTCTGGAAAAGCATTATTTGCCAGACAAACGGTACTATGATGCGACAGGGACCTTTTGCCGCCATATCGGAATACAATAGTTCCAAAAATTCGTCGAAAAACTTGTGGACACTTTTGGCAAGCACAGAATTCTCCCATTGAATAAAAATGGGAAAATGTTTTTCATTGAGTTCTGTGATGTATTTGTATGCGCGAATAACTATGATAGCTCTAGTGCATACCCCAGCAACCCTTCTAAAAAGCGCCCTCCATTTTCTCTTTTGGGGGCTTTTTAAAAAATTATTTTCCTGATTTAAAAAAATGCATTCATGAACAAACAATTTAAATGATTCCAAAAAAGTGGCTATGTGTACTCTCGTCTGACCTTCTTCTCAGGCGAAACAAAAAATCTCAAACCTGTCAGTAGGTGATATCGCTGCTTGAAAATCGACTTTCCATTCAACCTGTTGAGGGTTTTCTTAATTTTCTGAAAAATCGTAAAAAAAAAATGCCTATCCTCACGCGAATCTCCATTTTATTGCATTCACCTCACTCGACTCCTCTTTCCTTGAAGTAAACAAGGACGTCAATATTACCGGTAATACAGTAATCACCCGATGAAAATGTTAAAATACAACATTTACCTGTATAAGAGAGGGTTATTGGTGGAACATAAAGATGTTCGGCAAGTTTACTTACGCTTGCGTGTTTGAGGATCTGCAAACTTCTTATCTCTCGCCCTACTACAGTATTCTCTAATGAAACTCTTGAATGAAGAATTCGCTTTCTGTCCCTTACCTCGTTAGCGCATATGTCAATTAACTGCGTAGCGTGTGAGCGTAATTTCTGATATAAATCTGCATCTCTGACTTGATCAGTTGTCAACTTCCTCGAATTGTTAATTGACTTCAACGAGACGTACTCTGTCCCCCCTTTTTTCCTTCCCTGAATTTGCAGCACACGTAAAATTCACTTGCGATTCTAATGAGTACTTCGGCTGCGGAAGAGGGGGTATTTCTTTCGAGAGACAAATATTTTATGGACGTACAGAAAAAAAGCCGCGGTACTCAAACGAGAAAGCGAGGGCGACGAAGATAAATGAAGGCTTGCATTCAGGTTTTGTTTGTTTGCTGACACAAATTCGTCACCCCCTCAGAATCCGAAAGTAAATGAGACTCCGGCCTCATGTGTTGATTCTTCGTGCTTCTTTTCCAGCAAATGATCCTAGTAACTGAACCCGGCAAACACTCGTTAGCACGTGATTGTGTCCTGAGTGAAAGGCAAGGCAGGAACGAAGGAGCACAAATGCCTGTGGGATAATGGGTTACCTTCTACGAATAATTCCATATTGTTTGTTCGTGTCTGATCCAGCGCACTAACTTTTGAAATTATTTAAATTTGTAAAATGTAAGCAGTTTTGCTTTTAAACATTCAACTGCACCCTTCAGATGCCTTTAAAAAATTCTGGCGTTAAAATTGAGGAATAATAGGAGGGAATTATTCAGGCATTTTGATTTCTTTTAATCGAAAGAGATTTTTACTGGCTTTTGACATGCGTAAGATGAAGGGAGATTGTCTCGCAATAAACTCTTTGATTTAAAGATTAATATTTCCGTAACTCCAGATGAGGTGAATATAAAAAAAAATTATTTTTATCAATACCCTGTTCGTGTACAGTACATTAATTTTGAAAAGCAGCTCAGCTATACATATAGTCCATCAAGAAAAAGGTCTCGAACCTCTAAAATAGAGAAACACTAGGGCAGTATTCAATTCAGAAACGTCAAACCTTTGACATTCCATTGTGATTCTTGAATTGCTTTGTCACTCGATGCGTTTTTCTCTTTCCTTTTTTTCTTTTGAAGTCCAGCATTCGTTTATCCGTAAATTTTCCCATTTCTGTCGTTGCAATTACTCAGACTTTGCCATTTTGGACCGCGCATGTCGGGTCAAAGGCTCAATTTCGATGCATAAATCAAACGTGACTGACCGTCTGAATCGAAATGTTGGACAATCTCCTCGAGGCTGACTTTCGAAGTGTTTCTTCAGGGAGCTCGTGTCTGTTTTTATCTCCCAGAAAGGGTTGCCCCCCGCTGAGGTCAAAGGTGGGATAGAGAATTCCGGTACGAGCAATTTAATGACGCTATATGCCGGCAATGATACAAAAGTGAGTCGATTGTGACTCACGTGACCCACTTGATCGAGATGACCGATTGATTCAGTTTTCCAGAGCACCCGAAACGAGTTTTTTTTTTTTTTTTTGCTCGGTTTATTTTTTAAAGTTCAATCTAGGTTTCAAGGCTGTGTGCCGAATTGTGCTTCATGATGGACGTCTCTCGGAGCGTTAAAACTTTTTAATACGCACCCTGATTCCCGTCTCTAACTTTACAGTATCCCAAGGCTCCGACTTCTGCTTTCTCGCATTAAAATAATCGTAAGCTTAATCTGTCCGAAACAACAGAAAAATAATCCAAGTGAAATGACCTGATGTAAACCAGTGCTGGTCTGTAACCCGTGGTCCGCGGACCGGCCCCAATCCGCAGAAGTTTTCTGTTTGCTTTATTTGAAATTTCGGGAAGACAATTTCAAATGAAATTATCTGTTTTCAGATAGTTCAGGTAATGAAAAATGAAAGCTGGATTTTCTCCCAATAGCACTTCAGACGAATGTTCACCTACTGAAATGAATTATTTCAAGTATTCATTCTGAGAAACCTTTTTAGAAACCCAGCTTTCTAATTTTTTGAAGACATTCCACTATACAGTACTGTATGCTCTTCATTAGTTTTTGACTGAATTTTTAAAATTAAAATTTCGGTTGGGGGACTTTACGGCAGGTATTTGAAAATTGTCTGCTGGTGTGCAAAAATTCCCAGGAAATTTTGTCGGTCCGCATACCGAAAAGGTTGGGGAACACTGATGTAATCGGTCGATTGCTTTGACGTTTCGGAGCATCCGGAACGAGTTCAAGATCCTTAATGTTCTTCCAGAATGCATCAAGACGAATCTCGTTTCCTCGATGCAATAAAAATTACTCCAAGGCAGTAGTTCTCAATTAAAGGTCGTACTTATTGAAGGAGATTCGCATTCATCAGATACGGGTATCTGCCCCCCTGAAACGATGCTCTTTATCGCGGAGTTGGATCTCATCGTTCGAGCTTTCCGGGTTTCGTGGAACATAACTTCGATCCGGTTGGGAAAAATAAATTTTAGGGAATGCGGGGAGAAATGCCGTTTGAATTGGAGACCCGAATGCCGGTCGGATATTGCTTCCGCCGCGCTGTTTAGTGCTCATCGGCGGCATGCATACGAGATCACGGCCTGCACCGAAGCGTGCCTGCGGGAAACCAGATCCCGGGTTGCGTTGACAGGTATGCGGGTCAGCGCTCGCTATTCTTCCGGAAAAGCCGCCGCCGACTTCGGGAAGGATTTCGAAGAATCAAGTGAAAAGAGGCGCCCCTCGTGCGGGAGGGATTTTTCGGGAAAAGAGTAAAATACTGCATGGAATTATAGAGAGCCATTAAATATCATGCCCTGAATAATAAGTACTGTTACTTTGTTTTGTTGATTTTTCATTCTCGCGTAGGACTCGTGTTGTCTCAGAATTACCATTCTGCGGATAAAGTTGATTCGATTATATTACTGCACAAGTCTTTCTCACCTGCGTCTTTCATCTACGGACCTCGTCTCTCGCCGGCATTTTCTCTCACCGACGATCTCTCCATTTCTACCTTTTTGCCAACCCTTCACTGAAAGACAAACGAAAAATCATCGAAACGTCGGGAACCATTAACAATTTATTGACTCCTCTACCAATCCATGTTTACGCGATTATTTGGATGTCTCTGTTCTTCGGGAGTGGTTCAATACGATCGAACAAAAAACGTACGAACGGCAAAAAGATTACGCTTAGAAAAAAAATGTGACTTTTCAGAGGCTGAATCTGCTAGTTACCGATGCAGAATGTTTCTATTTCCCTGCTTTGTATAATTTGGGCTATTCATCCCACATACATGGGACTATACTGCAGCCTGCGTACAAATAATTAAAATGCAATGTATAGACCGAAAGATAGTTTTGGGCGAATATTTTGGGACTAGTTTGACATTAAAACTTTTGAATACGATATTCGACATCCTTAGTCAGAAGTTATATGTATTTCCCGGAAATTGTGACTATCAACCCGCGAGGAATTTGTGCACCGTTGATTTCATGTTGGCAACTTTAAAAAAAAGTCTACGGGATTTACATGCTCATGATCACTAAATGATTTGCATGTCGTTTATCGCTTCAAAAGCTATGAAGAAAATAGCTTGAAACATGATTATATTTTGATTCGTCGGTTTGAAAAATGAAATGATGATTCTTTTAATAATTTTTGCTGTCGGATGTAAGATCTTTTATGCTTAAGCGTTGGCATTTTCTTTCTTACATTGGTTTCTAAAGTCAGCGAAGATTCCCCCATAAAATCTCAGCATCACATCCAATTGTTCTGTCCTTTTGTGGTGGGTCAGAATTATTTTTTTTTCGAAGAACAGCCCAAGACAAAAATCTTTGACTTCTCGTGGAATCCACATACTTCGGAAAGTGTTACAAAATTGTTAGGAACGTGAACTGCCGGGAAGAATTCCACGGATTCACATTCCTGCGGCGTAGGCTTGTTTTCAATCTTCACTTCAGCAGGTACTTGACGAAGCGGAACTCCTCAATTATGCTTGTGGGGTGACTAATGATGCGGGCGTTCGGTTTGTTCGATTTTTGAAGATACCAGTACTGCATAGAAATTCGCGAAGTCCTTGAATTGGATGTTGTTGAGGTATGACGGTTCATCGCACATCACAGTGCACTAGTTGTTTTGGAGAGAAGGAAAAGAGTTTCGAATTTTTATTTATTTATTTTTTTTGCTACAAGAACGTTTAAATTATATTTTCTAGCGGTTACAGCAAAAACATGGCACAATGGCAGTGAACTGAGTGCCCCCTTCTGGAAACATCGTTTACCTGGCAGGTGGCCCGTGCACGAAGTACCACAGTAATAAAATCGCAGTCTTGTTCGCGGAAACCACGGGATTTTCCGGTTGTTGCCGAATCGTTGGTTTTTGTTGCCTCGAACGATGCAGAAATGAAATTGGACGGAAGCTCAAAATCTGTTCGAATGCTTCACCTGGTTCCGCTAGCATAATCATGAATTCGATAAAATAAAATGAAATATACCGTCATTGGGTGAAAAAAAAAATGTATTCGAAATTTGAGGTGAATCGTTTTGCTCGCCGTTTTGGACGTGAGATTCCCATTCGGGCTCCGAACAATGCTCAGAGTCCGAGGTGCGCGGAAAAGAATGGATTAGGTTTCTAGGGTACTGCGATCGTTGCTCTGGATTTTTTTCCGTATCATTTGAAGAACATTCATCAGCGCGTCAAAAATTGCAATCCTTGCGCTGAAACCGCAACCGCAACTTTACAAAATGCCTCTCATTTCCTAGACATTTTTTCTGGGTTGATGAGCATTTTTATTTTTGCAAAGGATCTCGGTGAGGGAAATTATACTATTGACTAGAATGCATTGCTCCCACGAAACAATACCCGTCCTTCTTCTGCATTTGAATCGATGCGCAATTCTCCGAGCTTTTCCGCGAGAAAACCGAGGATTTGAATCCATGCCGGTCGATTGATTCCCAGATAAGCCGACCTACTCTCAAGACTTTGTGTGTGGCTTGTTTAAGTGGGTCCTACGGTGTCGAGATTATAACCGGAATAAAGGAAAGCAGGGCGAGGTGTTGTGCCTGATGCTGCGGTGCGATGAATCGCCCGCAGTTCGGAATCCGCTGTTCTGCACTACTTCGCATAGACAAGATCTTTGCAGCTACAGTAGGGAATTTCTCGTAGCATTAAAAAAAGGGAAACAACAAACACGCTGTTCGTTTTTATGTTTCTGTAGACGGTGCTTTTCTGGATCCGAGAAGTTCAATGAAATTTGTTTCGAACGAAATTGCGCGGACATAAATAAATAACTGTTCTATGCTCAACTTGCGCAGGGGTTCTCGTATTTCCGGAATCGCAAGCATCGCCAAAACTCAGACGTGGTCTATAGTGAAAATATTTCCGGAATGCTCTCACATTAGTACATATATTTCAGTCAAGTGACGCAGTTTTTCGAATTTACTCGTAGAATGCCAAGACGTTCGTCTTGTTTCGTGTGCTATGGTGAACAAATTATACATTTAAAATTCTGTCTGCAGATGCAAGACGAATTTTCAGAGCACTCAGTTCATGCAGAAATGTATAACTCTGCTAATTCTGCTCTTTTACTCAATCGCCAGAGCTTAATCTTCTCAAGTACTGTACTTCAAATCGGATTCAAGAATGTAACTCTTGAACTTGAAAAAAGAAGTGAATATTTTTGAATTTAATTTAAACCCCAATTTATTCGAATAATGAGGTTGATCAAAAGGAATCGTGTATTTCATCCGCGATTCTTGGAGAGTGATCCGTACATTCAAGGAAAAATAATGTCCTCCACTTTATGAGCAATCAGCAAAATAACCAAAATTACTTCAAGGAAATTATTTTCCACAAAAATTCAAATTTTTCGCGACCGACACAAATTACCGCAGTAGTTTTTTGTGCGTGAATCTCTTTCAAAAATTAGAATGGCAGGCCTATATTTGTACGCAGCGAATAATCGCTTTGCAAAAATCTAATGAAATTTTGGATTTTAAAATCCAAATTGTATCGAATCTTCTGCGTGAAACTTCCGTTCAATTTAAACGCTGATAATATTTTAGGATAACAGTTGCTTTTATTTATAAAATATCCGCGAAAATCCGCATGCATTGAGTTGAAGTAGAAGAATTCACATTCATATAAGAAATGCCACTTTATTCAAGATCCGTTCCGCAGAGTTTCGCTTGAAAAACAATACCTTTAACACTACCTCGGCGGTTAATGAAAGGAAAAAATCTTACGAGAGCCATCATGGATTGAACCAGCAATCCGGGATTGACATTTCATCAGCTTCTTCGTGAAAGGTATAACGGAAATGAATCCTTTCCGTCAGCGTGTTCTTTAATTCACGAATCGTCTTGGAGATGGGCCATTTCCGTTTGATCATCCGCTCGGGGAAACTTCCCTCCCCGTTGCTCGCGTGACCTCTCCTTTCTCGTCCGCGTTGATACTTCTTCTGACACCGAAGGGTCAACGAGTAGCGCAAACAATCGCACGACCCTGTTAAATTCAAACAGAGGAAGATGTTTGTTTTGAATCTCGCTTGAACTCTTATTTTGTCACGCTCCTCTGAGCTTCGGCAAGTATCCCTCGTCTGGTCATGTGGGTTTCACGCTGACGCAACCCCGAGATCAATTTCTAAGCTCGAGACAGTCGTTCTGAAAAGGATCAGAGAAATCCACGTTCTGTGGGTTTTTGGCATGATGATTATGGACTGCTAAAAACGCTCTAAAACAGTACAGTATCGTGATTCTAAATTATTCTGTGTCTGGTCACGTAAATGTCACACGCTGACGCAACCATTTTTAAGCTCAAGTGTCGATTCGAAAAAGAAAGCGAGAAAAACCTCCGTTTCGTGGGGTTTTGACGCATAGAATATTTAGTCCTCAAATTTCACATACGGGAAGCGCCTTCGAAACCAATCAATGCTGGTCTGAACTTATTCACAAATGGCCCCGTATCCTCTGCATCCTCATTCGAATATCTTCCTCCTTTTTTAAATTCATAATTGAAAGAATAAAAAACAGAAAAAATATCTTCATACAGAAAATCATCCTGATGAACACGGAGGCCTGCTAATAGGTTCAAAAGATAATGGAAGGCAACCAGAAACCACCCACACCCTCCACGACTCTCACAAGAGAGTGCGTGAAGACATTTTTCTCAAGTACAGTATAGTTTTCCTTCAAATCAAATCCATGCTGTGGTTGTACCAATGAAACTGAGCAAAAAAAATATTGCATTCGATATTCTGAATTCAACGGATACTTACTTTAAGGAAATATCGTTGTTTAAAAAGCTGTTCAACTTTTTCTGGACCACGCCTATCTCAGTGAGCATCACTTTTGGGCTCGTTACAATCACCTGTAAAAGTTTTTCGTATCAAATCTGAAGGAAGTGAGCTGGATTTAAAATTCCTGACTTCATAGCGGTTCCGCTGAGAAATTCACGCCCGATGGCGTGGCTTGAAAACAGCTTCCTGGAGCTTCTAGGATCAATTCGGGGCAAATAACAGCGGTTTCCATTCGTTTCGCCTTCGCTGAGTCACAACGAAAGCGTATCAATTGAGAAGCACCGAGGTGGGGACTTTTTTCCATGAGTCAATACAATCCCACCTGCTGCTATTTTAACTATCAAATCTCTTACAGTAGGATGCAGAACAAAAAAATAATGTATCTCTTAAATGGGAAACATTCATGTTTTAACGCTTATCCTGTCGAATGGGAAGAACAAATTATAATCTGTCTTTCGCAACGCTTTTTTTTTTCGCTCCCAGCTTAGATTTTTTTTAATGAAATAAACGAAAACGAAAAACCTACATCCATTGATGTTTGTATTTCAAATGCAATCAGCATTTGTGGCTTCATCAGCATCTTTTATTTACTAACAATCGCAGCCTAAATAACTTGAGCCATCTCACAATCATAACTTTTCAACACTTTGAATTCACACTTTTAATATTCTCACGTACTGAAGGTGCGCCATTTATTTATTTTTTTAATGTACACAGGCGTATTCTTCGATGAAATCCTAGAAGAATTCACTGCGTTATTATTTTCAGAACAAGATAAAATTTCTTGAAAAACTTCACAACTCCTCTTTGTCTTTCCGTGAGTCTCAATTTCATCATGGGCGGCGCTCAGTACACAAAGAAGTCGGCAATTTCCGAAGCCGCGTTAAAACTAATTTTTCAAAATTTTAAACTATCTCATGGCGGTAAAAGTCTTTCGAAAATGTAGGATTGTTCGTGAAATGAAAGATAAAGTCGGCAACCGCTTAAAATAAGAGAGATGGAAAGGGAAATATGCTTCAAGTGTGATTTAAACCGTGTTATTGTGGTTAGGTATCGCCATAGTTATTTCATCACGCGACCGAGTCTTTCATTAGGTTTTGGGTCAGTGGAAAAAGTTGCTGTTGTCACGATCACCTGACGGGGTTCCAATTTTTCCGACCCCTGATTATTCCGTCTTTCTTCTTGTCTCAATTATAAACCGCAGCTTGTGCTCCACTTGAGGAGCATCTTCGAAATCCTCTCATACAGCATTTGTGTCCTTTCCGAACAATGCTGCACCTGGTGCGTGATCCCACGGAAATAGTTTCTTTTAATCCGGAGTTCCGCGTGCTCCTTTTCAAGCAGTTTTATCGCTCCGCACTAATGCAACACTTTCTCTAACATTAGCTCATTCTACAGAGAAATAATACCGTCAGTTATTCAACGTGTTGCTCATTATTTTATGCGACTGAAAGCGAAAACCCGTACGACCCATTGTTCGCAGTTGGTGATTTTTTTTAGTGGAAGGCGCTCGTTGAGCAGTCGAAAGTATTTTTTCTTTGTCTGGGCAAATCGGTGGGAACCCTCGTCTTGATGCAAGTAACGTCAAGAAGGAATATGAAATTCGAAGATTTCTCGGTCTCTTCAGTCTTCAGTCATTGTGATTCCTTCGCAGATTACGTGAATCCCACAATTTTTTTTTTCGTAAATCTGCCTGGATGGCTTTCTTGCGTGAACTCTGAGAAAAAGAGTGCGCACTCATTAGGGATCGTATGCATCGAATTCTCTTCTTGAAAAAATTATTCGATTTACGAGATGATCAGGAAAATGTTGAACCAGTTCTCGAACAAAAATGCCGGAAAGCTGGATTTGAGTTCAAGAGAAATTTCCATGCATCAATCGCTTTCCAACGGGAAACTTTATTCAATCCTGGAACATTATTTTCCGAGGCAATTTGAAAAAAATAGCATTAAAAATGTTGCCGAAATTGTGCAAAATCGTTTTCGACCGCATAATTTCGAAGGAAAGGGGAACGTTTAAAGGTGAACATAGCTCGAATAAACGCCTATTTCCAGGTACAGTACTAAACTTTTTGACGGTGCATGATTTTCATACTTTTTGAATTCAGCTTTATTTCAAGGGAAAATTGAGGCTTTCCTTTTTTCAATTTTTTCGTTCATTGTATTTTATCTGATGATGTGGGTCCAATATTTTCGAAGAAATGCCTACTTCCAAGTACTGAACTTTCAGACAGTGTATGATTTTTATTTTTTAATTGAGCTTTATTTCAAGGGAATATTGGAAATTGAGGCCTCACTTTTTAAATTGTTTCGCATGCCTGTTATTGCATTCTTTTCTGAAGATTGTTCGAACATGGCATTCTATATTCGGGAGTTCTAACAAAGCGTTGTTTCTCCAAGAATTGAAAACGTCTGACTGGTCATTTCGATTAAAATTTTGCGTCGAATTCTCAGGTTTGCAAGTGGATCAGAGGCAGAGCAATCGGCGGATCAAGTGTGTTGAACGGAGGGGTTTACATGCGTGGTTTGCGGAAGGATTTCGACAATTGGGCCACCATGGGGAACCCAGGATGGTCTTTCCGAGAAGTGCTTCCGTTTTTCAAGAAGTCTGAGAACAACTTGGAAGACGATTTGGTGGCCAACACCGAGTACCACAACTCGGGAGGTCCACTAAAAATCACTCGTTCTAAATTCCGAACCCCCGCCGGAGAGGCTTGGCTTCAAACTGGGTTCGAGGAAGGATACCCAGTGGATGACCTGAACGGATTCTTTCAAAGAGGTGAGATTTTATACTTTCAAATCAGATTCAGCTAAATTAATTTTTTACCCCCGCCGGAGAGGCTTGGCTTCAAACTGGGTTCGAGGAAGGATACCCAGTGGATGACCTGAACGGATTCTTTCAAAGAGGTGAGATTTTATACTTTCAAATCAGATTCAGCTAAATTAATTTTTAAGATCCAACCAAGCTTCGGGTACAACCATTTACTTTTCGGGAACAAGTTGATCAAATGTAGAAAATTGTCCCCGAGATGATTTTTCCGATCATTCGTGGCACTAAAAGAAAGCATCCTGGAAATTCATAAAACTTGCAAGTGTGACAAGTTAACTAAATGTTCTCACAATGATCGTGTTCACATTATTAGTGTCTTATCATAACTTCAATGTGGTTGACGAAATCCATTAAAATTCTTCAGAATAACACTCTGAAAAATGACGCAAGGGAAGAGGAAAATTACAAGAAATCGTGAGCTATCCCTAGTGTTAAATATAAAATTGATACGAGAGTATTTTTCGGTTCAAGTTGAGTGTTACAGAAAGTGCATGAAAAATTCCTCCATTAGAGAAAGTGCTTGAACATTTTATCTGCCGAGTCTAACTTTTCCCGTACTGTCCTTGAAAGCAGAATATAGTTATGCATATTTTTTTCATTCGTGTATAAGAAAATCTACCACGAATGACATCCTTTAACAGACAGTAGTTTCGGTCGTTGATTAATTGCTCAATGATGAATCGATTTTGGCTGTTATTTCCCCTCATCGAACGAACGGTTACTTTCGAGAATTCCTATTATCGAAGAGTTGAACATGCTGGGCAAATCGTGAACGTTTTCCGGTTCGTTCAGGTTTCATGGCTCCGCAAATCACAGTTGACGAGTTTTCGAGGCGTGAAAGCGCAGCAACGGCCTTCCTGGAGCCGATCCGTGACCGGGAAAACCTGCACATTTCCCCCAACTCTCAGGTCACTCGGATCCTCATCGACGACGGGAAAATGCAGGCCACGGGTGTCGAGTTCTTCGACATCCGACGCCAGTTGCGCTCCATCAGGGCCAGGAAAGAAGTCATCATCAGTGCCGGAACCGTCAACACGCCTAAGCTCCTCATGCTGTCCGGCATCGGGCCGAGCGACGAACTCAACAATCACGGGGTTAGTTTTCTTTTAATTATCATTCTCCTCAAAATAGAATAAATTTTATTCATCCTGCTCCGTCAAACCAGGAAAAGAGAATCCTTGTTTCAATCGAATCAGTTGCGAATGAATAAGCTTTCGGCCATTAAGGTCGACTCGAGTTGCTTGAAACGAGGTTTTTGCTCCGAATGCGTCACAGGCTTTTCTGTTCCATTTCCCGCTGACGGAAATAACGATTGAAATACGATAAAGGCTATTGAAATGAGGACTTCCGAATGCATGGATACGAGAGGCACTTGACGAGTATGATTGTTGACGGAAAGTGGACGGAGTTAACCGTCAAATTATTCCGCTTCCATATTTTTGAAGCTTTCTATATAATTCTTCCTGATGGACAAATCAGTAAAAACACTTCACGAGCCCGAAGCAGGCATGATATAAATTGCCACATGACCTGCTTTTCATCAAGATTACTAGAAGCTTTCAAAATTCGTTCTCAATTGCGCCCTTTCCAACTAGAGTGAAGCCTTAACAGTGTTGTTTTTACTACATCTTAGGCATCAATTTGTACCACTGTATTTTATTTGCAGTCAACAGCACAATAATTAACCTCTATTAAACATATTTACGACGTACCTTCAATTTTTAATGTTTCTGAAATTATATTGCCTGAGTTCATTTTCAACACAATTTACTATAGATCTTCTTTCTCGTATTTTCAGATTACATATGCATTCATTTCCATCCAAATGGTATTTTATATTCCTGTCATTTTTTTTAAAGCACAGATCGAGACTTGAGCAATCTCTCGTCGTATAACACCTGCCAGGTGGTCTGTTCGAAAATCCACGTGCCGTGTGGTTGAAAATTCTTGAGTTAAAAAAAAAACATGTTTAATGGGACTTGCTTTAGAACATTTAGTCAATTCAGTGGTTCTTCGGAGGATGAATGAAGCTTTTGAGCTTTTCGGGAAGGAGGATTATAGGCATAGAAAAGTCTCGATGGCCGTGTTGTGGTCGAGGCGAATGGCAAATAACCTGTTTCACGTCCCAGAATCGGACCTGAACCGTCACGAAGATCTTGATACGCTCGCGATGACAGATGATTTCGGATTCGACCGACAGAAACTCGGTAATGACGTCGTAACATTCTCAGAATATATTTCTTTGCGAGTACCATTGAATGTTGCCCCAGATATTAATCTATGGTTCTATCACCGTGAAGGTAATTATCTGCTTCGTTCGCGCGCCCCCGAAAATAACAAACGCGTGAAACACAGATAACAACGTATTTATGTACGTTGTTGTACGAGTATATACGTTGAAATCTGACCCGAGAACATCCACACGCAAGATAATCACGAGAAGTCTGAGACTCAATATTTTCCGCGGGGCGTTTGAATTTATTTTTGCTCGTTATATTTTGATCGATCACGAAAGAATTTGAATGAAAATTCGGTTATTCACATTGCCCAACTTCCGAGAGAATTGTGAGGGAAAAAATCAGGCGATTGTTGGCACATCGATGCTTGAAAGGATTTCGATGTAGGAACAATTAATTTCATTATAACTTCTCGACCAGGAAAAATATGACTGATTGTGAACAGTTATGCGAGTAAACCCCGAGACTGAAGTTATGGAACCTTTGAAACCTTAACCCACTGAATCAACTTTCCAATAATGCAACATCGTGTGACTATTGAACCGCGTTCATGCGTATCACCATCATGTCCTTTCATGAGAATTTCCACAAATATGCCGCGTCCTTCGAATTTTAAAGCAGCCAGGTAAGAGACTTCTAATATTTTGTTTCAAATAAATTCTTTTCAATGAAAGCGTATATCTAGGAAGACCTCCATGCCTTTAAAATAAGTGTGGCATTTTTTTTGTTCTGCCTTTTCTTGTTGCCTGGGATGCGTGAACTCAAGTGTCATCTTGTGTGTCACTTTTTATTTTTTTAAAACTGCACGCTCTTCCCAGAGAGAATTGACGACACATTAAAAACTGATTCGTCTATATAAACCGAATTGAAAGCAAAAAAGAAAAAAGTAAGTCATGATGCAGTTAAATGCAAAAAGGATTAAATGAGATCAGATGACATTTAGGATAGTTGGACGAGCTTATTATCGATGTGATGGCCTCAACCATTCCGAAGAGATCACTCTTTAAAAAAACTCGTCTACTTTTTTTTTTTCAACAACCCTGCACATTCTGAACTCTCATTCATTGAGGCGCAGGGAAAACGGGATCTCATTGAATAGCAATGGAAGACAAATAACCGGCCTCCGGGTTACGCTTTTCTATCGCACCTGTAACTGCGTTTGAGTGGCAGAAATTCGTGCCCCCGGGGCGGAATATCGGTCAGGCGAAGGCGCTAATAACTCGTATTCCTCGCGCACTCGGCCGCCGAAATGCGAAGACTTGCCGCTCCGATTGCGTATGTGCTCGCGGCGGCGGAGATCCGCGTCAGATCACGGGCTCATTCCCCATTATCACACCTAACCTCATCTTTCAGGGACGCCACGTTCCGGGCGAACACGAGATATGCGTATCTTCAACGCTGCGATGCACAAATGCGAGAGTACGGTAGAATTCCATCGGAGGCTTTTGATTC
>CAJPEX010004217.1:0-23246 GCA_905338405.1 Notodromas monacha | reverse complement strand
TAGTGGTCATTCGGCCAGAATAATCGTACGAAACGAAATAATTCCCACGTGGGGACAAAAATTTTCACTTTATTCATGATGTGGACTCGAATCCGTTCTGTAGGCTACCATTACTTGAAATCGACGTGGGATGTGAGGTGGAAGACGTTGCTTGGGCACCATACAGCAGCACGGTGATTGCGGTGGTTACTGGTAATGGAGATGTTTTGGTGTTCGATCTGGCCGAAGACAGATTTTCGCCTATTTGTGTGCAAAAGGTGACGAAATGGAAACGAAGTCGGTGCACGACCATAGCTTTCAATCCGGTGGATCCCATCGTTTCTGTGGGTGACAACAGGTGAATAATATCATAATTTAGCTTTTAAAACACCCGAATGGCATACTGTGTTGCGAACAGGGATGAAGCCACATCTAATTTTTTGCGAAGAGTTGTTTTCGAAATTGATCCCGAGTGCAATTATGCAATCTGTCGTTGGATCGGTGCCCTCTAGAAAACAAGCCATAAATAGCCTTAAAACAACTGAGGATTTATTTAACGACTTCTTCCTATAAGACCATCTCAGAACTAACTATACACCATGGATTAAGTTTTAATAGGGAAGCGCATTGAATTCCAGATTCATTTTTCAAACAAACATTTGAAAAAGGTCATCTCCAAGTGTTTCTTTACTCTTGCGTCATTCCTCAACTTTTGCGGAATCGGTTCAATTTATTCATGCTCGGAGAACCAAGCATATTAACTTATTAAGCACCTCTAACTATTAAGCACATCTGTGTAAAATTCGTAATTTCCGACGACTCTTAAGCTGATAAATTAATGGGTCGTAGTCCAAATTTAAATAAAGCATATAAATAAGAAATTGAAACCCCATAATTCGATTACGAGTCATAACGTAACGATACAAGGACTGAGAAAGCTCTGCAGGGAAATACCTCTCCTGTGTTTTCCGTTTTATTTACAATTTAATTTCGTACTGCGGGTTGAACACTTGAATATTCTTCAAAAATACAATCGGAAATGTCGAAAAATTATGGAGAGTTTCTTCTGATCGTTAGAATGGGACTTGTCTTGTGCTTAGAGTAGCCGAGCATTCGTGAAGCGAAATTTTAACGAGTGACATTGTCAGAAAAACTCTTTTTACGACTCTAATGGATGGTTTGTCAAAATTGACCCGTTGGTCTTTTTTCTCTCTTTCAAAAGGGGCACTGTCGTGATACTGAAGCTGTCTCCCAACCTCCGGAAGAAGCCCATTTCGTATAATTGAATAATTCGTGGAGATTGATAATTCGTGTAGACACATTTTAAGCATTAAAGGCTGCTGAGAATTCGACTATTTAATTACCCAGCATCAGGTTTAAATTTATTTCGTATATTTATTTAAATTGAAACCCCATAATTCGATTACGAGTCATAACGTAACGATACAAGGACTGAGAAAGCTCTGCAGGGAAATACCTCTCCTGTGTTTTCCGTTTTATTTACAATTTCATTTCGTACTGAGGGTTGAACACTTGAATATTCTTCAAAAATACAATCGGAAATGTCGAAAAATTATGGAGAGTTTCTTCTGATCGTTAGAATGTGACTTGTCTTGTGCTTAGAGTAGCCGAGCATTCGTGAAGCGAAATTTTAACGAGTGACATTGACAGAAAAACTCTTTTTACGACTCTAATGGATGGTTTGTCAAAATTGACCCGTTGGTCTTTTTTCTCTCTTTCAAAAGGGGCACTGTCGTGATACTGAAGCTGTCTCCCAACCTCCGGAAGAAGCCCAAGCCAGTGAAAAATATGGGTGGAGTGGATGATAACCAGGGTCCACCGGAAGAGCGGAAGCTTCGCGCACTCTTGGCTATGTTGTAACGATTGCGTTATCTGCTTCCGTTTCTCTGCGCCTCCTTCAAGTGCAGTTCATTATTCAGGTCACTCGGTGGGTGGAACGTTTACGTTTGATAACTTTGGCGTGTCCAAAAGGTTACAACTATATAGCACTGCGACATTTTAAACTCGAGTCTTCAATGTTCATACCTTGACCAATGTAGTATAAAAAAAGAGCTATTCTAGTGCGGGTAGATGCCATTGGAGGATATTTTGACTTTCGAATTTTATGCTGAAATCACCAATTTCGGGTTCCTCCTCTGCATCCCGGATTACGGGAAAAATTGAAATCGTGACACACAAGGTTTGATAGGATATTTCGATTCCTGATTTTATTTTTGTGAAATTCAACGGAATCTTCATGCAACTAACGAACACTCTTCTTTTTTACATGACTACGTTTTCATCATTTTTTGGAAATGAAAACGTAAATGTTGTGCAATATTCCCGATTACATTGCTGAACAAAGGAACCCTTTCATGAAAATAAGCCATGTTGAATTTTTGCAAAGATTGCAAGCTTGTACAATAATAGCAATGATTATCGGTTCAACGATTATTTTCAGTACAGTTCTGTAATGGTTTTTTTTTTCATCCGTTGCTGCTCTACGTTGTGACGAAATTTTTCTGAAACGCGCACCGTCATCACATTTCTTCAGCTTAAGAGATTCTCCGTAAAACTGCTTTATGCAATCGTGATCAAAATTTTGATGATCACCCAAGATTTCCGCCGCATCAAACAGTGCTCAATTTTTTCGTTGCGCAGTAACTTTTTGGACACCCCGTGTACTTGTCTTGAGTACTGAGCGAAATATATTTTATTTTTTCCGGCAGATTTTTAGTCGAAACTGAATGTAAAAGACCGCGACGCTTTCCGCATCACCATGAATGTCTTCCGCGCCGGCATCATCATATCCACTACACAACATGACGAATATACCTGTCGAACTGTTGCTGATCCCGCTGTGTTTAACAGCGCTAGTTTCCACCGAAATTGACAATTACGTGCCCGACTTGGGAACGAAGCATTCGAGTGTGCAATACAGTGTTTTCAAATCGCCGGCTGCCCCGTGGCATGCAAAGGATTTTAGCCGAAGCCCCGTGATTCGCCGCTTCAGCATGTATCAGGAGTTCCGACGCTTGACTGGCGTCGTCATCATGGCGGAGAATCCGTGGGACGAAGTTTTTGTCAAAGAGCCGGCTGGAGGTGGGTGCCGATCGAAGGCTTCGAGTACAGTTCGGGACACGGCGGCTTTGCACGGATGTCACTTGGCCGTGTCCGCCGGCTTTTTCAATACATCTGATGGCGCGTGAGTGTACATCGTATACCGTATGCTGATTTGAAATGGATTGACAGTGGCATCAACCTTGCTACGTTGAAACAAATCTTTATTGTAAGAAAGGTTTCTCTTTCAACGAAGCAGTTCGTGATAGAGAAGCCCGAATAACCTTGTGGTTATTGGGCAGGGACCTACAATTGATATTGTTGCAAGCAATAATTTTATATGCTGTCATGAGATTTTACTGGAGTGTAACTGAATTATAACACATGTATGCGGATAATGAATAATTTGGAAGGTCCCTGTGGTATAGCTGTGGGATTNTTTTTCTTTCTGTTTGTTTCTTCAACTTTTGACGAGGTTCTCACAGCTCAACTCCAAGAGACACCGGTTGAGACGTATAAATCATTCAATCAAGTAAAATCCTCTTTTTTTCTTGTTTCTAGTTCACACCTGGGGCATGACAAAAACAAAGAAAAATAAATCATTAATAAAATTGAATCAAACAGAAACAAATCAGACCTTATTGATCTCGACACTTCTGTAGTAAACCCTCGGCTGAAAATATGAGACACAGGATGGGACTTTTCATAGCTCCCAGATCATAGAAATGAAGTCAGAAATTCCCCATGTATGTGACATGCCTCAGTGGTTTTGAAAAGAGGTGTTTCAATTAAGAAAAGAAAGATCTGTTAGTGAGTCCAAGAGGCAACGCCCTATCACAAAACCTTGCAACTCTGCTCTTGAAGTAGTTAAACTTTTTTCATATTAAGGACTCTACTTTTGGCAGCAGCAAAGGCTGGTACACATCTGAAAAGGTTACAATTTTGTGCTTTTGATGGTAAATTGGCTATTCAAGTTGATGATGCCAAAGTTATCTCTTTCAACACTTCCAACTGAAAAAATTGTGTGGATGATTTGACAGTTCTGCATGACATCCAGGTTGTAAGGCTCTAGAACATTCCCTTCAAGTTGACTGGCAGTTATTCCTTCCTGGCTTGATTTGCGACTAAAAAAATGTCAAATAATCAACGAGGAACTTGTAGAGGAAGGTAATATTTAAGACAACAAGTTTCAAGCAATTGAGATGCAAACATATCCAAATATTTGGCAGCAATAATATTCAACAGAGAGACAGACCGTGGAAGTACCCATCCCTGTCTACAAAATACAGACAGAACAATTAGTACACTGAAGTAAGCATAGCATGAATATCTGCCAAATGAGAATTAATCAAGCAACTCATATTGAAATGCTCTTGCAGACTATAGCTTTCTTACACTAGCAGAAAATATAGATTTAAAAATTCTCTTAGTCTGAAAATTAGCCAAACCCTGAGGCCTAGGAGAAAAATTCTCACTTGAAGGTCAAAAATCAACTGATTCCTTCCCTATCATTAAATACACCAGAACAAAACATCAGGTGACTCATTATTCTGAAGAATCTGATGAGATTAGATTTGGTAGTATCTGATTCAAAATGCAGGTGACTGACTCACCATTCTCCCTTCAAATTATGGACTCACAGTACTCATGGGTTGAAGACTTGGTGAATGACTAAGGAAGAATTCTGCAAAAGGGTCGAAATAGTGGTTAAATCCAAAAAACCTGAAAATAATTCAACTTTTGCTTGAAAAGGAAAATTTTATACAGTACGGTACTTCCCAATTTGAAATTCCAAGATTGCCTTCTCAATCTATATTTAGGATACCAAAGACTACCCAATTCATCCAACAATGGTCATTGCAATTTTTGATCAAACACCACCATTGGTGATCTTTTCATACCCATGTGTCCCTACATGGGACCTGGAGACCCTTGCTCAACTATAACTACAAGCCTTTAAAATTACCCATCATCAACTAGACTCATGGAACCTGATTCAATCAGGATTGAGGGTCAAAATTGTGGCAACCAGGGGAAAGTATCTTGTGCTCTGAAAATGTCCCCTCCCTCACAAAGAGAATTGCAGCCTAAAAGATCTACTACAAACTTTCAACCCACTCTTGCGAAGTAGCACAACCAGGACCAGACTCCTACTGAACTGTACATCTGATTCCAAGTCTGAGGTATTTTCCAAACTTTCCTGCTCAACACTAAATTGATGCTAGACAAATTTTACTACTGTACAGTACTTCCAAAAATCTATTTTTCACTTGCTGCTTTTGCTTGCACCCTAACCCCTATTAACAAGCCCTGTCTGAAAGAATAGCAGGCAGGGACCCCATAAATGCTCACTTTCCAGGATTTGGGACAAAACTGTATTTTTTTAGGCACATTTGTTAGGTGTGATCTGTATCTGGGGGGATGGGGTGAAAAGGAGCGGTGCAGGAGGAAGTGTGTTTGATACAACCATAGGAAGACATTTTCTTCTCTCACTATTATTGCCATTTTTGTTCCAAATTTCAGTATCCGCAAGAGACTAACAAGTTTTTTTTCAACATTCTAACATGTTCTTTTCTTTGTTTAGGCTCTGAAAATGATGGCAACTGGGTAAATCTTCAAATATGTCAATATGTTTTGCTGATTCATTCCTTTTTAATAGTGTTATTTTACATCTACATGGGTATGTCAGCAAGAAGAGCTGTAAAAGTAAATTGGTTAGCATTAACAATGTCGTGAAGAGGGGCATAGGAGTAGGGATGCCTCCCTCCACCTTGTCAATGTAGCTCAAGTATAAAATTCAAAAAATTTAGGTAAAATGTAGCTCATAGGGTTTTCTATTTGGTTTTATTAGAGTTAATAACAGATCAAAACTCCAATGACTCATGTCTGTGTAACTGACATTTTCATGTACACTAGAATCTAATCACTACACATTTTTGCTTACAACAAATTTTTTTCCAAGGCGCAGCTTAAATTAATGTTGTCATAACAAATATATTTTTTTACTGTCTCACTATTTATAAAAAATTGTTCCCAAATTTTTAAAATTTCAAATTCAATTTTCAGATTTTTTTGTCCCAAATTTCCAAATTTTTGGTCCCCAATTTTCATATGATAATTTCCTGCAGCTCATCATCCCCAAATAGTGGACAGGAAATGTGTCTGCACCAGAATTATACACTCAAAAATACAGGAAGTTAAAAATGGGCTACATTAGCTGACTGACAGGAAGCCCATAAAATAAATGTATCCTGATTAATCTAATATCCAACATCTCAGGAGTCTGGAAGCACAGTGCCCAGCTAGCCACCCACCAAAATCTGTGATAATCTGTTTTTTAGCAATGCCCCTCTGTGTTGAGTTATTTTTCCAATTTTTTAATTCATTTTCAAATGTAACCATTTTGTGAAAGACATTACTTTCACAGATTTTTCAGAGAGGAAAAAAAACAACTACAGTTCTTTTGACACTAAAATGCTTTAACAGATGATGAAGTGTATTTCTGGTAATAAATCCACCAGTCTCAATATAACAAATTTTTCATCACAACAATTTGTTTCCAGTCCCTGGGAGTTTGTTGTAATGAGATTCTACTGTACATACAAATTTAATTTTACTTGCTGAACATCTGGCAATCTAATTCAAAATGACGGGGCAAATATTGCAAATTCTTCAGGACAGATAATGAAGTCCTCCTGTTCATGCGCCACAACTGGTTCTTTGAGCACATAGGAGGTTACTGGTGGTTCTTGGCTTTTAACCGGCTTCAATCAATTATTTTTTGGCAGTTCTCTTTAGGAAATGTACAGTATCTCATGATGTTTAAGCGTGGCTGGGCATCCCAGCTTTCTTATGAAAATTGAACACCTTTCACATTTGAGGGTAAAGTTCTATTATAAGAGTCTTGCAAAAAACCTTCTTAGATAACTCACTTTTCTGGCTTTAAAATTTAGATAAAAAACACTGTTCTGAAAATTGAACATCAGTTGTTAAATTCTGTCCCAATTTCAACTAGAATTAAATGTTATTTTACACTGTTAGAAATGTTGAAGTTTATCAGGAATTCCCCTATGAGAGTAGATAATACAGATCAGTTTTTGAAGGACGGTGTTGAAAAATTGTATACCCCCTCGTAGCCCTCTTTCTCTCATCTTATTTCTGGAGAAAAGTGTGTCTGGTAGTCATCTTGATATGGTGATAGCAACCATCTTTTGCAAAAGCAATTGAAAAGCATAGAGAAGATGTACAGTACTGTATATAACATGCTTTCATCAAAGATTAAGTGATGATATACCTGCCACCCTGGGTTCCTTGATCCTAGACCAGCAGCCTTTGCCATTTCTTTTATAACTCCCAAAAGAAAGACGCAGTCAAAGAACAGCAATGTTCTGACATTTAATTTGTTCGGATTGAAATACTTGCAAAACTTCTTTGGTAAGCAACTTTCATTCACCGACACATTCCAGCGCATCCAATCAGACTTCTGCCCTTTTAATGTCTCTTGTACATCAGAATTTCTTCAAGCAGGACGGCAATCAAGGCTACAATCTTCCCCACTTGCCACCAACTTTCTCAAAGATATATGCAGGTAACATTCCAGCTTTCGGCAGAAGATGGCAGGACTCGACGCGGAAAAAAAACCACAAATCGCAAGTCTCCAGCAGACAGATTTCAAGGATGACACGGATAATCCATGCAGGCCTTCATAGAATGTGATATCTCGTCAGCGCAGATTTCATATTCTTGAAGGCCCGTATGAAATAATGCCGCCGTAATACGTCAAGGTCCTCCATTCGATCGTCGAAGTTGGCCTCGCCAACTTGAAACGACGTCGTCACCAGCCTGCCAACCATCAAGGCCATGAAGAGTGCAATTTGTCAAGAGATACCCAAACTTTGCACTCGGCATAAGCCTGATGGACAGAGGCGTTCAGAAGGGTGCTTCTTCCCGTTTGCAGATATCCATATTCCGTTCCGAAGGTCGATTTCAAAGCTCGCCCTATTGCAGGTAGTTTCACCACGGAAGTCACATTTGCATACACTGACTTCCGGTGGTGAAGTTACCATAACTGAGCAGCGACTCGACGGGGTTGATAAAGACGAAAATCTCGCGAATTTCCGAATAAAACCTGGAACAGTTCTGCACACCCAGCACATTCAAAAAATGACGTTCAATTCAGGAAAAAAAAGTAGTAAACCTCACGCTACTACTGATTCAAATTTCCGCGGAGTGGAAAGCGAATGAAAAGATTACAGTATTCTATCTTGGACAAGCTCCATAATTACTCATCAACTTAAAACGAGAGTTGCATAAATGCATTCGAACTAGCCGTAAAATTAAATGAAGAAGCAATGCGAAAAGCTTGAAATCGAAAACAGTTGAAGTTTATGACGGATCTTACAGCTGAAAAGTTGATTATTTTGGGAGTTAACAGACTTGCTGGTGGATGACAATTCTACCTCCAGCCAGTAATTTTCCGCTGATGGACTGATCTTTCTAGCTAAAACATTTCGAA
Source organism: Notodromas monacha (assembly GCA_905338405.1). Lineage (NCBI taxonomy): Eukaryota > Metazoa > Arthropoda > Ostracoda > Podocopida > Cyprididae > Notodromas > Notodromas monacha. The sequence goes on along the minus strand of CAJPEX010004217.1, from coordinate 14,692 downwards.
ATTTTCAAGAAATGCTGTACTGAATTATGCCATAAAATCCTTGAAATTTGGGCACACTATCAGAATAAGGTAAAATAACAAGAACCACAGTAGACGTTCGTCAAAAAGGCTAACATTTCAATCCAATCTATAAATTCGTGGCGTGATGAATCGCTAATCTTAAAGGTACAGCATGAAATTCGAAGCACGGACACAGTGAGACACGTCGCTTTTTTTTTAAGAAACTAAGAAAGGAATGTCGATCGGAACTTTTATCAATGTCGGAACTTTAATCGATGTAAGTTGCAACTCCCACGTCCCTTACGGTTCAGGCATGATTTTTAATTTTCACAGATTCGGAATGAACGCTCCGGGATTTCAGTCTCACTATCGCATGGGGAACTTTTCCACAGATACTGTACTAACAAGTTCAACTTTTCCGGAAATCCGACAGCTAATAGCAAAGGGAAGAAGAACTTCATTCACATCGCGATCCCGCAAAATGGCGGTCACAATGCACACAAAGAAGAGCGTAAATTGTTTCACATAGCTTACTACTCACGCACATTCAGTTGTGTGTCTGATGCAAGGCTTCAACACCTTACTCAGGAACCTTTCCAAGGCACGATATGCACTGCGATTCCGCCGAAGGTCCCGGCAAAATTCGGATTTGAAAAAAAAAGACCAGCTCACTGTTTGGACACTTTTCTAGAACCCATTATACAGTATTTTGGATCAGGAACTTCTCCGTTGCCAGCAATCCCGTCAAAAATTCAGCAAGCAGAACATAAATCGAACCAAAATCACAATAAAAACCGCTCAGTACAGTGTACTGCACTGCCGTGAATTCCGACAAGGGTGAAGGAAACGTTGCCCCAGGAGCTAACGTTACCGGCATCGTCCTCTGATTTCATTCCTACCGCGCCGACTCGACTCTACCGTTGTCCCTGCGCCCGCGGAAACATCGTCCAACTCTCTGTCTCGCTTTCTTGCCCTCTTTCCCGCTCTCCCCCACTGCCTTGGCAGTCCAACGGCCTCGCGTTAGCGCCGGAAACGGGCGAACAAAGGAACGCCAGGGTTGCTGGATATACTGTAATCCACTCGCGTGCTCCCTATCAAGTCGCGTCGCATCAGATGCCCATGACAAAAAGGTGGAAAACCAGGACACATTCCGACGCCGCCGGCGTCGTGCACTCTCAGGTCGACGAAAATGCCACGGATCATCGCGGAAAATCAACTCGCATCATCAACAATAGAATTCTCAATGCAGTACTCGATTTTCGCTTTCGTCACTGTTCTCAGAACAGACACTCGTGAGAAAAATGCAAGTACTGTACTCTTGCATTGTGGAGTAGACCAGGAGAACATCGGGGTGAATCATCGCATTTCACTTCGATTCACAAGACGTTCGTTTACATGGCATAACCAGTATATGGGATCCAGTTTATCAAGAGCCCATCCCGTATTAAGCAGTGTACTGCATTCTCGCAAATTGCACCGCACCTACTTCCAGAGATATCCTGATGAAACTCCGTTCAACAAATGTATTAAATGTACTGCAAGCCTAATGATAATGGGGAAGCGCGCGCGCATCAACTTGAATCAGAGGAACATCTGACTGATGCTACGGGAACATCGGAGTGCCAGTGTTGCTCGATCCACTGGAGTGCAGCCCCCATTCCTATAAAATCCACGCATCTGTACAAAACCTCGGTATATAATTGCACGTGCTTGTGTGGGTTTTCAACGGAAACAGCTCAGTACTTTCAAGGAATCGGCCAGGACATGATCGACATCAGTACTGTACCTGTACCGTCATTTTTATTCATTTTGTTGAAGAAAGGCCCATGGTCCCATGATTGGAAACCGGCTGTGCTCCAGTCATCTCTGCGTTCATTTTTTGTTTTTGTATAATTTATTTTATTAATTGCTTTGGAAAAGATTTCTGAACCGTGCTGTTTTCTACGCAGAAGACTTCTCCTTTTGTCCGCCAGTCTAGATAAAATTCCATCATACTTGGGCGTCGAATCTTAAACAATACCTCATGAAGTTTGCTGGTGGCAGCCATGGTACTCTATATGACTGGTATAGTAATTCAAGGGTGTATATATGCATGCATAGGTGCATTGGAAACGTGGTGACGAATTCGAGCGTGATCCAAACAAGTTCGAACCTAAATGCCCATTTCGGGCTCTTGCGCACTGGGGAGATGTTCATGGGCTACCCGAATGTGAGCTGCATTGACGATTTCAAAGAACTGGTTGTGGGTGCTCTATGGATTGTGAGAGACGGGAAGCCGAATTGGGAACACAGTGCCCAGATGGAGGAAGTGTCTGTGCAGCAAACCGGTTCTTGGAAGGATTTCATGGCTGTTGTTTCAGGTGCGAGGAACGAATTTCGAACATGCATCACGCCTGCAATCGTGTCGTCTTATTGCTGATATACAGTGCTGTATTACTGTACATGTATTTAACGAATTTCTCAGCTATATTTTACATTCTTTAATTTCTGCGAGTCTACGAACTGCTGCTGCCCATTACTATATGAACGAAAGCGTGTGTAAACTGGGATGATGGTCGTGATTATTGTTGAAATTTTTATCATCCATTGGGTTCTCTCGCCCCGGCTTAGATCAGAACCGACGATCCCAAACGAATCAGATGTCTGTCATTTGGTTGAGTGAACCGTAATGACATAATTCAATTGTAATCGTGACGCTATACGTGCGACATCTGTGCGAGACAATAATAATAAGCGGACATTTTCTCCAACGGGATGTTTGGGTGTATCATGATCAGAGGGGGCACGTACATATTCCCGACTGGGGAGATGCCGACGCCGCGCATCGCCTGTCTTTCCTTGGATGGACATTCCCCTGTACGAATGATGAAAAAGGTTTACAGACCACCTAAACTAACCTGACCTAACCTAACCTAACCTATCCTATCCTAACCTAACCTAACTTAACTTAACCTAACATAATTCAACATAACCTAACCTTACCTAATTGAATTAAACATAACCTAACCTAACCTAACTGAATTTAACCTCACCTAATCTAACATAACCTATACGTACGGGAATGTCCAACCAAGGAAAGACATGCGATGCGCGGCGTCGGCATCAACCCGGTCGGGATCTTGTCAGTTCCCGATCAGAGGACAGTATGATGGAATGTGATTGTTTATTAGATCATCAGTTATTGAAGGTACACATTAGGTTACATACTGTATTTCTTAACAGTGCGCTTTATAAATTTAAAATATATACGCATGGTGTGATGGAATACCCAATTAGTGACCAGAAGCAAATTAATTTATGTTAGTATTATGCCCCTGAAGCCTTATTGTCGTCGGGCAGCAGGTCGGGGATTTCCTGTAAGGCTAGTTTTAGGCAGAACTTTTCTGCGGTTGCAAGAAACATCAACGTGTGGAAGTTAGGATGAGAGTTGAGAAGAGAGAAGTACAGTATTTGGAGAACTCTGACCATATAGGCAGCATGCGGTCATTTCAGTGTGCTGAAAAATTTTCAGCCCAGTTTAAAAATTGATATTTTGTTTTTGTGCAGGACAGTGTTCCTCAACCGTTTTGGGCCTGCAGACCAGCAAAGCTTCATAAATTTTTTGCAGACTCCAAAAGATAAAATGTTGTTATTCAAAAGACTTATTTATGGTTGGTGCATATTTAAAAGGTTTCTGATACTTGTTTGCAAAAATCAATTTAGGAACCTGCGCTGAATAAGCCGCAGCTAAAAAAAGCCTTCTTTTATTTTTCATCACATAATTTCAACTGCAATTGTCTTTCCAAAGTTTCAGATAAAGATAACTGCAGACTTCATTGCTACTTTTGATAAATTTATCATGCTCAAGGAAATTTCCAGTAGACTGTCAGAAAACTTCTGCAGACCTGTGCCCAGTCTGCATCAGACCCTAAGTTAATTGGGGAACACAAGGTTCTCAACTCCTGTAGAACTTGTAAAATATGTTGGATAATTGGTTTTCTTGTAGCAAATAAAGCATCACTTTTTGGGAGGGTTGTACAGTATATTGGCATGAATTCAATACTGTATACAATGTTCCTTGCAATCCTTATTCATCAGAGATTAATTTTGTGTGAATCTGAATTGATTTCTTTGATTGACTTCAAGTTTTGCATTGTAGCTGCTCCCTTTTCCTCTGTTGGTTGAATTTTCATCACACCTGATTAGTTTCACCTTTAATGTATATAGCGCTGGAATGGATCATTTAATTTGAACCGTTTTCCTTACTTTTTCCCCACATTTGGACGTGATTTAGCCAGGGCAAGTATAGGCTGGGACAAGCGAGGAAGAATCATCCTGGCTGCTGTGGACGGGAAAACGGGAAAAGACGGAACCAATATCCCGGGGATCGCGAGGGTGATGATGCACTTCGGCGCCGTGGAAGCCATCAACTTGGACGGCGGCGGGTCCATGACCGTCGTGGCGGACGGGATGGTGTTCAATGCCCCATCAGACGCGAAACCGGACGAGAACGACGAGCCCTGGATTTACATGACTGCAGAGCGACTGGTCACGTCCATCATGTGCTTCAAGAGAAGATGATCACTCACTGCTGGATACATCGTCACAATTTCCAATTCATAGAGAATATAGATAAATAAAAACCATCATTCACTTTTTGGTCAGTGCAATGTTCAGTTGTGTTTCTGGTCTATTATCGTGTATTAAACGATTCATTGTTTTTGGAGTTGCCAATTTATGATTTGTGTCTCGCAATTGATGGGGAGTCGTATGCATGATTGATCATGCTTTGGGTGGGTTTGATTACACATGTCCCACAATATTTTGCTGTAGATACAGTAGTAAATGATTCATATGCAATGGGTCTAACAAAAGTTCTCAGAATATAAATTGAAATGGCATATATAGTTGAGCTGGAGATCAAGTATTATTTAGGTGAAACATATTCTTTGGCACAAGAAAAAAAATGTGTCAAACAGGTCTGATTTTTTTCTTGTGCCAAAGAATATGTTTTCCCTGAAAAATACTTGTTTTTCAGCTCAATTATATGCCATTCCAATTTCTATTCCAAGAACTTTTGTTAGACCCCTTGTGTACAGTTGAACCTTGATACATGATTGAAACTTTCCTATACACATTTCTTTGAAGTCCTGCTCTGAATTTTCTTAAAATCAGTGCACAAAAAACCTGCCTAACTTGAATAATTTCCACACCAAATTTTCTACAGGCCTTTCGGTTATTATTTTATATAGCCACAGAAAAACAATTAAAATGTAACTTTATGTGCTTTGAAAAAAAGATGAAGAGTAATCAGACAAAAAAAAACCTTGCCTCCAAGTTCAGCATCCTGTCAACTCATTTAAAAAGCAATTTACGGCTTTGAATATCACCAATTATATAATTTCCTGTTATTTCTCCTTTCTATTCCCCCAACAAAAATGTTCGTTACCATAATTTGATTATTATTATTTTGTGTCTGTTGGTCCCTCAAATTTCGACATGAAAAGAGGTTCGACTGCAATAGGCAAAATGAAAATGCATCTCTTTTCCTCATTCGAGTTTCATGAGCGACACCTTATTTAAAAAAAAAAAAAACACAATTCCACACTGGAATTTCAATCGCTTTCAGGAAGGAAAAAAAATCATCTCAACACACAATCGTGTTCGCCGCGATTTGCCTTCATTCAGCTGCTGTCGGCGAGAGTCTCATACTTTTTCAGCAGGGTTTTCCGCACCGTAGCCAGGGATGCACCACATGATCCGTGTTTCTGCTGCTGCCGCATTTGACCAGACTTGTCCACGTATCTCATGATGCTCTCAATGTCTTCCACGGTGAACCGCGCGCTTTCTTCGTTCATCAGCATCACGGCATCCGAGTTGAGGATCGGACGGAATCTGTCAATTTCATGCCAATGAATGACGAGGAGCTAGCTTGGTCCAGCAATGAATTATCTAGTAGTCCACGGGAAATCGATACTCACAGTGATGGAACGTGGCTGGATTTCATCATGTTGACGAGCACGTTCAAAGCATCTGCGTGCTTCATTTGCCTCTTGTAGAAACAGAACTCCCTGTAGTTGGCTGTGAAATCATCAAGTGAATACCGTATATGAATTCTGGACATGTATAGCGCGTTCCTCTCATGATTTGAAATTTCATCAACTCTATGTGGGTGTCGCTTGGACTTCATATATCACTCCTTTTTTTTTTGTAAGTGCAAAATTACAGCGGGGCCCCGAGATGCGGACATAACTGGTGCTTGGACATCGTCTCCATGTTGAAACATCCATATGTCTCATCACATTTTTGCAAATATTTAAACTGGGACATATTGACTTTACTGTACTTGGTCCTCCTGTTCTTGAAAAAAATAAGGCATTCATTCCCAAAACATTGAACAAAACTGTTTCTCTCAACTTTAGAAACAGAAAATAACTGCGCAGAAGGAAACCACCCAGAATGTGATCTATTGGCATCAAAAGGTGCACAATAAGAAGCCAAGAATAAAGAAAAAAGTGCAGAACACAACTTTTTTTCTCAATGAGGGGAAAAGGGGGGTGCAAATCATGGACAGGTACATTTTTAAAAGTTTTAGAAGTTCAGGTGTGCATTATATTTGATTCTAATGGAAAAGTTTGGACCAATCTCAATAGAAAAACTTGACTGTAATGGAAAACATTGAAAATTAGTTAAATTCAGAATCAAATCATGTCTAAATCCAATTTTAAGGGTTATTATTTTTTGAAAACTTGCAGTTTTAGAGTCACTATACGTAAATAGGATGTGTGTCTTACTCAAGGATAGAATTGTAAAAAAACAAAGAGTTGACTGAAAAACCCTGGTACTTGTCTCACTCAAGGGAGCTTCTGGCATGAATTAGAGTAAATTTAATTCTTTTACGATTGAATTAATTTTTAATTTTTGTGAATATAAATAGCTCAATTAGTTCAAGAGACATTAAAATTCAGAAAAATAAAATGCTTCAATGTTCCCAGAAGTTTGGAAAATGGTACATAGCTTGAAACATCGTTCGAATGTCGGGGCAGATTTTTATAAGTTTGAAATGTCCCCCAAGTCAAATTGTCCGTATGTCGGGGTCCCATTTCATAGTACTCACTTCAGGTAACGCCAAGCAAGTGGAAGTTGAGAACAAATTAAGATTTAAAAAGCATGCAGAAGCATGAAAAAATAGATGATTCTTCTTAAACGAAAATTCACTCTTATCTGGACAGATTGAACGGAAACATGATGTTTCTGTACTATAATTTAGTTTTCTGTCTGTCCGTAACCGAAGAGCCAAAATATGACCCGAGGTATTAAAAAAAAATTAGAACGTCGCAATAAAAGTAGAAAATGCGCTGGATTATTTACTAGATTGGAAGGCACATTGAAATAACGAAGGCTTAAAAAAATAGCGCGATTCAGGCGACATCTGCACGCCATCCGAGAAATCGCGTACGAATACAGTACAGTACAGTACAGTACAATAAATTCATTTTCACAACGTACCCAAAAAGGCCAGATCGGGCGACACCGCGGTCCACGCAGCCGGGATGTCAATTTTGTCCAGGGAAGTCAGGTTCTCCCGAGATGATTCTTGGACCAGTGCTCGAACGAATTCCCTGGTGGCCAAGGCGATGGTAGATGCCTCTCCGCAACGCATGGCCCACAATATCGCTGCATAATACTGGCCTTTCGACGCTGATTCCCGGCACTTGACCCGGCACAACGTCAGCGCTGTTGGCGAGGAAACGATTACAGTACGGTATTTTCAAAATTAAATCTTTTGCTTGGTAAAGGTCGTCACTGACACGATTAGGCAGTTCAGATGTTTGAAAAAAATCACGTATAGTACAGTACCGTACTGTACTAGCTCAGATTTCCTGAGAGATAAATTATTTTAAATGCTGTTATACTATACAGTATTATGACATCATGTGAAATTACTCAAGCAACCGATACGATACGAATTATTGCATGCCTGGTTAGATTGTTGCTGTAGTACAGTATCAGAAAAAAAACAGGCGAACACTGAACAAATCAGCGGTGTTCGAAGTACTGCACAAAGAAAATATACAGTTCAAGCGAAATACATGCGGAGTATTTGCACATTATTTTATCAAGTACATGTACAGTAAAATTCCGCTACAATGAATCCTTTGTCATATCATTTTTTTTCTTGATCCGGGCACTTTCTATATAGGGGAAAATGATGCAAAATTTCTTTATAACGAAGTGATTTTCCTCTATAAACTCAGTATAACAAATTTCTGCCTTGTTCAAGGGCCAGGGAATTTCTCAAAAATTAGCACCATGTGGAAAAATCCAACTTGTACAAAATTGAAAAACCTTTGAAAAACGTATGCATATCTCCTTGGACAGAAAATTGAGCATCACAAAAACATAAGGTACGAAGCACTAGAGTAGCCAACATTTTGTCTAAAATAAGAGAATCATACTTCACACTTTGAATTTTCTGTATTGGCCCATTGAAAGAAGTTGAAAATGCGGTATTAATTTTCACTAATCTGTTGCGCAAGTAATTTAGAGCAGTGTTCCCCAACCTTTTCAGGCTTGAGGACCGGCAAATTTTAATAAAATCCTTTGCAGAACAGAACATTCTCATAAAATGTTCTGAGGACGGGCAACCTTCTGTTCAATTTTTGATGACTAGCAGAAAATCTTGAAATACAGTACCTGCCATACATTTCTAAGAAAATAAACTTTTATTGCAAAAATTAATCTATGAAGCAACTACAAAGTGGAAATGTCTTAAAATAAAAGGATGCTGGGCTTGAAGAAAGGTTTCTCAGGTTGAAAACTGGAAGTGACAATTCAGCACGTGAAAATATATCTGAATTGCTATTAGGAGAAAACACAACAATTTATTTTTCATCAGATAATTTAAACTGCCACTGTCTCCAAAATTTTGGATTTCAATAACAGACTTCATCATTAATTTCAATAAATTAATTATGTGGAAGAAATTTTCCTGCGGACCATGGACTGGGGAACACTGATTTAGAGAAGTGTTCTCCACCTTTTTGGGCCCATGGACCAGCAAATAAAAAAAAAAAAAAACATTTGCAGACCGGCAAATTCCCAAAAAAATTTTCTGCAGACTGGTAAAGTTTGATGAATATTTGCAGACTCACCAAAGTTCTGCTTGAATGTTATTTGGCAGGTATATTTGCAAGAAAAATTCAGTTAAGAATGTCATCAAACAATTAGAAAGGTGGGCTTGGAGAAAGGTTTCTCGAAAGGAAAAATTGAAATAATTCATTTCAGCGGGTGAAGATTTGTCTGAAGTGTTGATATAAAGAGAGCCAACTTTTGTTTCCATAAAATAAATCAACTGTAATTGTCCTCTCAAATTTTCAGGTAAAGAGAATAGACTTCCTCCAACTTTTGATAAATTGATTATGTTGAAAATTTCCCATAGACCAGCAAAAAACTTCTGTGGATTGGCGAACACTGCTTTAAAGCATCTATTACCAATTTCACACAACATGTCAGGGCTACATACTCAAAAACCATAAATGTCATTGTAACAAATGCATTTTTCTCTGGTCCCTGAGATTTTCTTTCAATGAGATTTGAGATTTTCTGCATGCGGCCTTGAGCCTGAAATGATTGAGCCTGAAATTTTGGAATAACGCTCTAATCACTTGATGAGACAAGAAAATTGCATTACTGTTCTGCTTTTATTTCAATTGAACTTGAATTCTATTCGGTGGAAATTAGAGTTTACACTTGTGGACTCACACTACTGCATTCGTAATCAGGAAAGAGGCAGGGTTCGGGGTTTCAACTCAGTCGAGCTCCTTCAACATTTAATAAACTAGCTTTTCTGGCCTGGGGCAAAGGCTTTATTTCTTCTTCTTCTTCTTTTTCCTCACCAACTTCTTGCATCCCCTCCTGTTGCGAAATTTGAAGGAGTCGCAAAACAGCCCGTTCATTTTGCAAGGGCAACCTCAGAAGCCGGTTCTCCAACATCCGTCGACTGTACTGATCGCTCTTGTCCAAGTAATTCATCGCAATCGTCCAAAAGTGGGCAGAGGACATGTTGCTCAAGTTTTCGTCAATCAGCTGTAATGCGTAGTCGAGCACAAACTGCTGTCGGTATCTTTTGGCATCTTTCCTGGGAAATTGGAAATCATCGTTATTATTATTATTATACTGTACTAAAAACACCACAAATGGAAGGATTTTATTGGCTCACTCGTCCATGAAGCCCAAGGTTCCAGCTCTGTACATGAGATCCGTCCAATGCGCGAGGAACCAACAATTGTTGAAGCCAGCAGCTGATTGGTCGATACCCTGGAGAAAACCGATCGTGATTCAATACTAACATCATCCAACAACATGATTTTCATCATCATCATTGTAAAGATTTTCTTTTGTCCGAATTTCTTCAGGTTCCAAGTTATTAGAGTACAGTACAGTAAAATCTCGTCAAAAGAAATACCACCGCAACAAATTCTTCAGTACTGCACAAGAAAATTTTTCTGAAGTCCTCGCAGAAAGCCTATAGATTTTCAATTCCCATCAGCACAAGAAAAATACTGTATGTGAAAACAGAAATTTGTTGTTCTCAAGTCTTGCGTTTTGTAATACCAATAAGATTTTCCAGCACCATGTTTACATAGTTGTGATTAGGACTTTGAGAAAAATATGCTACAATGCAATCCGACCTGTACAACATCCTTTTAAACATCATGATCAAAAACATGGTCCCAACAATTTCAACTCAAAGAACTTCAAAAGTGTACAACTATACAGTAGTAAGAGATTCAGGATTCAGTCAAACACCCCTTGGTGGCATGCCAAAAAGAAAAAAAAATTGCGGGTTCCAAATTCAAAAAAAAGCGTAGATTTCGTTCTTCGAGACTTTGACGTAAGCTATCAAACAAATAAAAAAAGAGGAGTCCGCACTTTTTTGCGATTCAATTTGGCAAAAGAGATGAGGATGAGATCCACGGGCCTCAGCTCGGTGCCCCTTTCGCCCATACGACAGAGTCTAAGACACATTTCCACTGCATTAGGAACGTCTTCGACGGTGGGACGAGACGTGAAGTCAAAGAGCAGCACAGCTGGAAGCAGTTCGTACCAATCAATGTGCATGGGGAACCTCAGCAACACATCCTCCACTTCCGCCAAGTTTCCGCAGAGCAACTGCGAGTCATGATAATTAAACACGGATTCCATTCATTCAAAGTCACTTCTCCAAAAGCCAGAACAATTCTAAAGAAAAAAAAGAAGAATTGCATTATGTACGTAAAAGGGGCTGTAATGTACTTGTCCCTGTGTCAGAGCGTCCGCATGTTGGATCACATTTTCCCCATAGACTTGAATGGGAACATACAGTGAGACCCCCACATGCGGACACCTCAACATGCAGACAATTTGACACAGCAACACTTACTTTCGCATAAAAAATTACTAATAAAGGCCTGACATGAGGACACTGACTCAACATTGGGACATTTTGCAATAAAATTGCAAATAAGTTTCAGGCCAAATCACAACAAACAGATATTTCCAACCAATGAAATTGGGCATTTTTCTCACCAATTTACCATCCATTTAGCTAATTAAAAAAAATTACCTCCAGCATAGAGGGGCTTCCTTTTCTCTTTTTCACTTGAATGTTAGTTTTACAGAGAATGCCAACATGTATTTTACAGAGGTATGAGTATTCAATTCCCCAAATGTCCGTATTGTGTTGAAATACTGTACATTGATTGAGTCAGTTTAAATTGGGATACATTTTTTATTTTCATGGAATTATGGTGATTATTTTGTCCATAAAACACCAAATAAAAATTATAAAATGTAAGTCTAAGGGAAAATGAGACTTGACTTGGGGACATTTCAACTTATGGAAACTCTTGATGCACCAATCACATCCACATCTTGGGGTCTCACTTTATTTCAACCAGGGACTTGGAGCAGGGTAAAAAAAATTTTTGCTCTGCTCTGGACACAATCCCATGCTCCCGGCTCCGGGCTGGTGCTCTGCTCCAGGGCTCCAGACTCTTTTCACCATAACAATAACATAATTTTTCATAATTTTTTTGCAATATCAATTTTTTCTAGGTTCCAGCACTTGTTCCACAGGAACAATGCTATGAAGATTTTATTTTTACAAACTAATTTTCATCAATAATCTCATTATATAGATTTTTAATTACAGTATAAATTTGTGCTCTATAGGCAATACAAATTTTTAAAATTTTGTCACAGACTAGGAAAATCTGACTTGAATGTATAGTAATAAAACTTCATCACAATAGGGTATGGAAATTATAATCTTTGAGAATTTATATTCAGCTATAATATAGGTTTATATTCAGCTATAATATAGGTAGAGGCCCATATGGGCCACTACCTGTATTAAAGAGGTTTCTGTAAAAGCATTATCTGAGGAAGATTTTTTTCTGGTCCCCTGCATCTTCATAGATAGAATAGTGATCCCCAACCCATGGCCCACAGACCAGTGCCAGTTTGCAGAAGTTTTTTTCAGTCTGCAGGAAATTTTCCTTTGCATAATAAATCAAAAGGAGCAGTGAAGTCTGTTATTTTTATCTGAAATTTCAGAAAGATAATTGCAGTTTGAATTAATGATGAAAAATAAAAGTTGGATTTTCTTCTAATAATACTTCAGACAAAATTTCACCTGCTGAAACAAATTATTTTGATTTTTATTCAGAGAAACCTTTCTTTAAGCTGACTTCTCTAAATTTTTGAAGACATTCCACTGTACTGTAGCTGCATCATTGGTTCTTGGCTTAATTTTTTCAATCAAGCAAACTTCTTAAATACCTCCCATGAAGTCTTTCAAGCATAAAATTTTTGAGTCTGCAAACATGTTTGCAAATATGAAACTTTGCCAGTGTGCAGAAATTATTTTTGAAATGTGCCAGTCCACAAAAAATATGTTCTGAAAATTTCTGTGGGCCAAAAACATTTGGGGGACACTGGTCCAGACTATTGAGTATGAAGTCTCCACCTGTACTACAGTAAAGCAACCAGGAGATGCATATTTCCAGCAAGATGTTAATGACTTATTCAAGGGGAGGGACTACTGTTGGCTGGCACCAGCCAAACTATGTGTATATGGTGAAATTACCTTTGAAGACCTGGAGGCAACTCTTGGAATACATGCTATGTTGATTTCAAGAATTCTGAGAGGAAAGCTGGGCTACAACAGCAAAATCTGCATGAAGGGCGCCTCATCTTTTGAGTGGAACTCTGCTAGGGTGACTTTTGCAAAACATTCAAAAAATGAGTCAAACAGGGCTGACTTTTTTCTTGTGCCAAAGAACATATTTTCCTAAAGAATAATTGTTTTTCAGCTCATGTGTAGGCCTTCTCAAATTTTATTCCAAGAACTTTTGTTAGACCCCTTGTATATCTCACAAACTAACCCATTTTTTAGATTTCATTGAAAAATAAATACAAATTAACCATGGGATACTTGTCCATTTTTTAGATTCCATTGAAAAATAAATTCAACTTAAACCATGGGATACTTGTGTAGCACACAAGCATCCACATCTTTGAGGATGTTGAGAAAAAAATGGATTCAGAATAACCCCTCTCTCAATCTAATAAGAGCAACAAGGCAAAGATTGTTCAGGGTTTGAGGACTTGACTGAATTGGAGGGAGGTAGTTTTGTTGACTGGTGCCAGCCGAACAGTCACATATGGCTGGGGGTTCTCCCCAAATTTTTCAAATTTTATTTGAGGCCTGGAGCCCGGAGCAGCCAAAAATTTTGCCTGCTCCGGGCTCTGCTCCGCTCCGGCTAAAATTGCTCTGCTCCGGGCTCCAGGCTCCGGGCTCCGGCTCCGCTCCAAGTCCCTGAATTAAACCATTGAACAGATGGCAGGAAAATAATTAGATTGTTTGATATTTCCGATTTATCCGTTGAACGACACTTTGATCCACATAATTCTCCAAAAACCAATGAATACAGTACTCTATCGACAGTTCGAATCATATTTGTTGGCCATTCTTTCTTCTTTCGCTTCTCTGCAAAATCACATGTGGTTCATGAAAATCTCCTATTTTGAATAAGAGGTATACTGTGCCTTATTTGCAGGGATATTTAGGGGTGCCGTCGAAAATATTATACTCCCTTTTCATTACATTCCGTTTGTTGAGAGGCCAGGGATTATCTTGATTTAATTTGCGCATAAGATCAGGGAAGAAAATTCCTGCCCTTCTGTCATATTTTTTTCGAATAAATTATTGAAATTTTGTTATCAAAAAATAACTTGCATTGATACCGAGAAATGATTTGCTTATCGTGAGATTGAAAGGCATTCCGAGGTTGTTTTTTTTCTCCGGAATCCGAGTCCGGCATGAGAATAAGGGCAGATTGGATACTTTAATTAGAAATCTATGGGGTTTGACAGGATTCATTACATTATTTAACCACTTTGTTTTTGTCTTTCATCAGGTGTGGTTCCAGAATCGTCGCATGAAAGACAAGCGCCAGCGACTCTCGCTCAACTGGCCCGCGGACCCGGCATTCGCCTCCTACGTCCTTCAGGCCGTGGCTTCATACCCGTACCCACCGGCACCCGCCGGCCCATTCCCATTCATGGGACCCTACGGCCCGAACCCACTAGCAGCTGCGTATGGCCCACGATTCGCCCCGTACCCGTCACCGGCTCTCAGAGCTGGTCCTGTGCCGCCACCTCACCC
>CAJPEX010004216.1:0-18555 GCA_905338405.1 Notodromas monacha | reverse complement strand
CATTCATCCAACGCAAGAACGTTTTTTTTCCTCATTCCCGCAACAAACTTTCCTACGCACGTACACGCGGCCCGGATAACAACAACCTGCCGCGAATACGTCGAGTCATCCCATGTACGGATGAGTAACGCATTTAGTGCAAGTTTTTCCCTCCGTTTTATTGTTGGAAGGTTTCACCATTTACAATATACCCAAGCTACGCTGAACTGTATAGCGAAAAATGCCGAAGAAAATAAGTCTCACCAACAGTTATCCGAAATGATAGACTGCGCTCGTGATACGAGATTTTCTTGTGTAGTGTGTTGCTTGTGTACGTGTATAATTTTTGTGTGATGGTGACGAGTGTACTGCTGATTTAGCTCGATTTATTGAAAAAAAAACTTAGGTGATTGGAGTCATTTCTGTTCTTAACCTCAGGCACGCTTTTTATGAATTGTGATTGATATATAAAAGGCCGATTGATGGTTGATATCTGCCCTGAATTTAGCAGAAAATTAATACTGTATCTGCACATTTTTGAGGTACTGCGAAGATACTCAGCATCCCTTCGCATCAAATTTATGTTCCTTACCCCAGATTTTCGACACCCCAATAAGTTTCTTTATCTCTCTGCACTTCTGTTGCAAAAAGAAAAAAAAGAAATTGCGAATTTCAGTTTTCCCTCCATTTTTCGATAATGAAATTTCCACTTCTGAATATACAGAAGTACATAATTTGTAGGTATTTACGACTATAATGGTTTATCGTTTGTGGAGAAAGTTGTATTTAATTTTTTAGACAAATGGCTGCACGTGAGGTGTTTTTAGTGAGATTGAAAAACACCTATAAACTCTGAATCCATGTACATACGTATAAATTACGCATTACGGAAGTGTAATTTAATTGTTCTGCAATGAAAAATACTGCTATTTTGGTGATTGATTCATTTCAGCCGCCTTCATTCTTCCGTAGAGAAAAATAAGCATAAATATAAGTCCATTCGAAGTTTAGACAAATTCCGAAAGACAGGGAGTTTCCCAAAAATTTCTTCGAAATGATAAATTTCCATCAAAATACTGCTCAAAAAAATGGAAAATTGCCTGGTGAATTTAAAGAGCCTCCATCAATTTTTTAGTAGTACAGTAATTACTGTACCTCGTATCTTTGTGATAACTGAAGTAACTACAATTTCCTCAAGTGCTAATAATTTTTTTTTTACCAATGAATCGAAGATCTTCAGTGAAAAACAGATTCAGTAGTAAAATATGTCATGATACGAATGATGTTCATGGATATCAAATGCAGGTAAATTAATCTTCATCGACGAATTTCTTGCCTGATTCCCCTCCAAAATCCAGGCGCAGTTTTTAATTTGACAAGATTGGAAACGAGGAGCGCAACTGATGAAAAACTGCAATATTTTTTCCTGGGATTTTGGGTAAATCTAAGGACCTTTCAAAATAACTGTCCATGACCGTAAATTCCATTTTATCTTGATGTGAATTGGCCGAGACTAATTTGGTTTTATTTATGGCTGTGAGAAATAATGACTCATTTTTTTCTGGCACATTTAATCGACATCCAACAGAAAATGAGACCACCGGGCATGTGTTTACACCACGTTTATCACATCGCGATAATCGCTGGCATTATTTCAGTGCTGTTCAGTGCAATTTCCAGCTGTGCTGCTGCTGCTGATAATTGGCACGATAATGCGCGAAGCACTCAGTGCAGCAAAATCCTCATCGTGGCGCCGATTTCGTCAGCGAGCCACATCTACATCTACGGGGCATTCGCTCGCGGTCTCGTGGACAGATGTCACTCCGTCCACCTCCTCGCATCCTACGAATCCAAGTCTCACCGACACCCGAACATAACCCAGGTCTCGACCCCGACGTTCAAACGCCTCTCGGATGAGTTCTTTTGGTTCAAACTCAACGAACTGCCGCCGTATTCGACGTTTGAAGGCACTGCTTACCTCGCGTGGATCATGAATCAGGCACCTCGGGCTTGCCAGGAGCTGCTGGGCGATGAAGAGTACTTGAAATACTTGAATTTGCCCGATGATCACTTTGACTTGGTCCTCGTGAGTCCGCACATCATAGATGATTGTGCACTCGCATTCGCGCACAAGGCGCGGAGAGGGAACAAACCCTGGGGTCACCTTTTCAGCAGCATCGCGGCACCATGGGTATCCCACGCCTTTGGCAACCCTGCCTTTGGGAATTTCAAGTAAGGATGACAGCGCTATAGAATGTCCCAGCAATCCCGCATATATAACGAAAGACCCATTCAACGACAATTTCGCATATATCAAGAAAAGTCTTGGGCAGCGGAGAAAAAACAAAAACAAATTAAAAACTCGTACAGCAAAAATGTAGTCCTACGGTATACATTTTAGGGGATGAACAATTCGTATGTTTCGCTTGGCTGACTGCATATAGGAGTCATTCAAAGTCGTTTGAAGCCGGGACAAATTTTGCACATAAATACCCGCAATTACTTCATCGTTATCGATTTATTTCTTTATTTAAGGTTCGCGATATGCTGACATGTGTGGTAATGTAATCATAATAGTAAGGTTAACTATATACCGTACTGTACAGTGTTCGGAATACATCAATTATCGTTTGAGCTTTAATTCCACCCTTTGTCCAGAAGATGACACTGCTTCAAAACCGCGGTTTAATTTTTCTCGGTACTGTATTGTAAAATTGTACATCCTGTGCCGCATACATTCTGCTGTTCTTTCCACGACGGCTGATGAATTGCAAAGTGATTCGGGAAATCCATCAATCTATAATGAAATCTTGAAATATTCTCCAGACCGGCCTTCACCTCGCCATGGACTCACCCCATGCCATTTTGGCAACGTGTTATAAGCGTATTGGTGCAAATCATGGGTAATGTACAGCGTCACTCAGTCTCCTACGCAAAGGTGAGACAAGTGCTTCAAGAATCCTGGGATCCCACGATTCCGGATCTAGAGGAGCTGGAAAGAACATCTGTCATCTCCTTTGCCAACGAAGACTTGCGACTGTTTGTGTATCAAGAACCCAGGGTTGCCGACATGATCCCGATTGGTGGCATCCACGTCGGGCCTGCGAAACCCTTGCCCAAGGTTGAAAAAATAATTCCACAAGTTTATTCATGTATTCTATTCATTCATTAATCACGAGCCTGACGAATCAGTCGTTATTTATTTATGTGCATATTTATGTAGTGAGACCCCAAGATGAAGACATAATTGGTGTATCAAGATTCAAGAGTGTCCCTAAGTCAAAATGTCCTTAAGTTGAGTTTAATTTTCCCTTGGACTTACATTATATAATTTTTAATTGGTGTTTTATGGAGAAAATATTCACCATAATTCTGTGAACATAAAAATTGTCTCCCAATTTAAATGGATGCAATCAATATATTTTAACACAATATGGACATTTGGGGAATTGAATACTGATACCTCTGTACAGCACATAGAAATGTTGGCATTCTCAGTAAAAATAACATTCAAGTGAAAAAGAGCAAAGGAAGTCCCCCTATGCTGGAGGTAATTTTTTTAATTAGCTAAATGGATGTTAAATTGGTGAGAGAAATGCCCAAGAACTTTTCTTACTTAATTGTTGGCATTTTCTGTAAAAATGAAATTCAAGTGGAAAACAGAGAAGGAAGTCACTCTATGCTGGAGGTAATTTTTTTAAAGCAGCTAAATGGATGGCAATTGGAAAGAGAAATGCCCAAGAACTTTTCTTACATCAATTTTAGGGTTGGAAATGTATGTTATTTGTAATTTGGCCAGAAACTTATTTGCCATTTTATCACAAAATGTCCTTATGTAGAGTCAGTGTCCTCATTTTGGGCCTTTTTGATTAATTTTTTATAAGAAAATCAGTGTCCCTATGTCAAATTGTTTGTTTGTCAAGGTGTCCGCATGTGGGGGTCTCACAGTATATTTAAAAGAAGCTATAAAGTTCCCCCCAAAAAATATAAAAGAAACTGCCCAATTTCTGCGCACACAGTTTTAAATTTTCATGATTTCCCAATTCATTATTTTGCGAAAAAAATGCATTGCAACCTAGATCACTGACGGAAGTAATAATCGAAGAATAAGAACTAAATAGTTTAGGCTCATTTATATTTTATTTCGGCCTTACTAAATACTGCTCCATAGCTCCGATAAAAGCACGACTAATATATTTATAATTCGCATGAATTTTCTTGCGCTGCGTAAAAAAAAGCGCAATATTGAAATTTTATGTTTTGAAATTGAAAAGCCGCAAAAAACGAAGATTCTTGACTCATAAACCTTCCCTGCATGATGATGCCACTTAAGAATTTAAAATTGAAAACTTTATTCTCGTTTTTCCGTTGTGCTACAGGATTTGGATGAGTGGGCGAAGTCAGCAAAAAACGGTTTTGTTCTTTTCGCACTCGGAAGTGCGGTGAAAAGCAAAGACTTTCCCATCGACGATCGAGATAAATTCGTGAATGCTTTCAAATCTTTCCCCGACGTCAAATTCTTATGGAAATGGGACAACGGATCGATTCCAGGACTTTCAGCGAATGTCAAATTGGAAGACTGGCTTCCACAATCGGATGTTCTTGGTTCGTATGTGAAATACATGCTTAAAAACATTACTGTAATTACAGTATATCTATTCATCTAGGGATAAAATGAAAGTTTACCTCTATATATTTGGTATAGTTTTTAATTTTTTCTAAATCTCTTCCAGTCAAATGCATGGATCCCGAACCTAAATTTCAATTGGGAAATGTTTGAGAGAGTGAAACCAGCATTTTTGCCAAAAAACAAATCTAGAGGATGGTAAAATTTTTGACTTGCAAATTTTGATGAATGCTTTATTTACAGGAGGCTGAACTTGGAGACAAGGGTTTATATTCCAAATTGGTCACTCACTTCCTTTTGAAAAGAATCAAGTTAATTTTTTATTGCTTTTCTAATTCCTGGGTTCCCTGAATAATTACCGAAAAATATCTCAATGTAAGAGTTACATGAGAAGAAAAGACTTTCAGTTTGGGAGGTCTTTATTACCGTACATTTCATCATCTTATTTTCACTGAATTAATTCAAGAACAATAAAGGCCTCATCATACTAGTGTCTCCATCTGCATAATTGAATTCAGACAGTAACTACATAAAAATTTGCTATAGGGAGGTTTTTGACTTGGCAATTTTCCAGCGGTGTTTGTTATTTTGATTGATACTGTAGGGAAATTACATTTTCAGCTGTTCTAATGGCATTTAAAAAATCTCTAAAGCTTCAGCTTGTCTGTTTAACACCATACCATGCCCTGAATTATTTATTTGAGGCCATTTGCTTCATTCCCGCGCATTAGAAATAATCTAGGGATTATACAAAATGCATAGTTTAATTTTCTAAATATAATATTTTGTTTCTTTCTTGCCCACTGAAATTATTATATTTCTTGTCAGGCCACAAAAATATTCGAGGATTCATCACCCACGGTGGCATGTTGAGCACACAAGAAGCCACATATCATGGAGTGCCCGTGGTGGGAATACCCATAGGTGCGGATCAGCACAGCAACATGGGTAGGGTTGCCAACGTAGACCAAGCCGGTGTTACTTTGGAATGGTCATCCTTGACAACGGAAAAGATTGTGGACGCTATAAAGGTTATCCTTGAAGACAAAACGTGAGTATTGATGAAATAAAATTAAAAAAAAACTGAACCGATTCATCAGGAATTACTGTTGGATTAAATGAATATTATTTTATGTCCCCAAGTCAAACTCATCCAGAAGTGGACCCCAAAAATTAACTTGAGAGCTTTTGAGTTTGGAAAACTGGCATTTCTTGAGGAAAAAATATGGAATAGCTACAATTAAGTAAAGCTTGGGTTTTTTGGTCCTCAAACTTGCTGGGTGAATGAGTTGACAATAGATACTGAATTTAAAATCAAGCGCAAATTTGCTCAATTATTCACTCGCTCTCTTTGAAAAACACTGTTGCTTGTAAAATTCTCTACTTTAGACGTGCATTCTTCTACGGTAAAAAAAACTTCTTCGATATTTAGGGAAACATGGAAAAACGCCTCTTGGCGAGGAATCGTTCATATTTTTTCCGCAAACATTTTCTGCACTTTGAGAAGAAAAAAGCAGTTGAAATATTCTGGACTCAGGTTACTTTGATCTGTCTAGGTTTTTTTTTTGTGGGCACTATATATGTTTTGCAAAAATTTCCTGGCTCTGAAACAAGTCAAAGGTGAAAAGAATTCATAGCCAGCAGAGGGACTAAAAATAAATTTTGCTTATTTTTTGAAACTTAATTCAACATAGTAAAAATAAGGTGCAATACATCCAACTGCTGAGTGATTTGTAAGTTTTTTGTTTCCTTTTTCTGTGCAGAATAATCAACAGTGTCAAGCGTCGGTCAAGACTCTTCAAAGATCAACCCGAAACCCCTCTAGAAAGAGGTGTTTTTTGGACTGAATATGTCCTGAGAAATGGCTACGACACTGGCCTACGCTCTTTGACAAGAGACGTCAATTGGTTCCACCTGTACGCCATTGACGTTTGGCTGTTCCTCATTTCCGTCTTCACTGTTTTCGTCATGACTGTCGCTCTTTTCGCCCGGTTCGTGTTCAAGGCTGTGAAAAGCTTGATCTCAAAGCAAGAAAACCAGAACTCCAACCGAAACAAGTCCAACAGTGCTGGAAAATTCACCCGAGCGACGAAACGAAAGGCCAACTGATTTCAAGTGTTCCATTCCATGGCTGAACCATGAGGCTTATGAATATAATGATGAGGTTTGAATATAATGATGAGGTTTGAATAAATGTTGGATTTTGAAAAGAGCATCACATATTTTTAATTTAATACATTTTTGTGTACTGTATATAACTGCATTTGGACTTCATTATACAGTAAAATCTCATTAGAACAAACTATAACAGGATAAAAAATTAATGTTCTTTGAATTAGAGGAAAATTCTTTCTCTGCATAATTTTTATTTGAAAGGAAGGTATAAATTATGCAATGGAGCCAAGGCATTTTTAAGAAATTTGTAATGCACCATAACAGTGCTACCATATACAGTTGAACCTAGCTCTCTAATAAGTCAAATTTCAAGAGACCAGCTAAAAAAATCTTTTCTTCCTTTTAAGACACATCAAATCACTTGCTTTATTGCTTTTCTATTTCATATGTCAAGAAAATTATAGCCTGAAGGCATCAGAAAATTTGAATTATGGAGGTTTGAGAAAGAAGACTATGAGCTAGTGAGGTTTTTAATGTTCAATAAATATCTAAGGGGATTCAGATGGGCTGAAAAAAATTTGACTCATGGAGGTACAGTTGATTTTTGAAGGTTCAACTTACTGAGGTTCAACTGTATATGAAGGTTGAATCCATTTTCATCATGGTGCTGGGCTAGTTGACCTATTTTCTTGTCAATATATAGTGTATTTACTGGAGTATCTCACACCCCCTTTTTAATGAATGGTAAAATAGAAAAGTGGCTAGGCAGGTCTGAACTTTAATTTGTAAAAAATATTTTCTAGTGATTCTTGTCACACTTGATATTCCAATACAGGATTTTTAACCTTTTTCTACAGACAATTGAAAAAATGGAAATGGCGGAGAATTAAAATTCAATTTGACTAAAATTGAATAACAAGCTAAATTCTGATGTATATTTAATTTCCAAAATAATAAAATTTTCTGTCTATAAAAATTCTACACACATCTTAATCAGGAATAGATTTTTTCTAAATTTCAGGCTCAAAAATTAAGGTGCACATCACACTTCTTGAGGGTGTGTGGTACTTGACTATAATTGAAGTACTGTACTGTACAGTGGGCCCCTGACTTACAACGGGCCCATGTTACGTCGGTTTCAACTTACGACAAATTTTTTTTATTTAAAAAACCCCCAACTTACGTCAGGGTTTCATGATACGACAGCTTCTGAGGTTCTTCACCTCCCTCCCACCAACCGTTTTTTTTGTGCCATGCATGTACCAACAGTTTTCCTGAGAGGAAGTGAGTTTTTTTTGTGCCAATTATTGCTGAATAATTGTTTTAGGAGGGATTTTGAATTTTGTTTGTTCAGTGCTGCCCTGTGCATTTCATTATAGCTGAATAATTTTGTTTAGGAGGAATTTAATAATTTGACAGAAAATTATCCATTCTTGCAATTTTAAAACTCAACTAAATGTTTATTCCAGGCATTTCAAATTTTTAGTGTGTGAACCAAGCCCTCCATCTGTTGAGATGGCACCTAAGAAAGTTAAAAAAGTAATAACTATCCAATTGAAAAAAGAAAGGTGTAAAGAAGATGAGAAAAAAAGTTGTGAAAAGTGCTCAAAATTGTGAAAATCATTCTCCTTCCATCTGTTGAGATGGCACCTAAGAAAGTTAAAAAAGTAATAACTATCCAATTGAAAAAAGAAAGGTGTAAAGAAGATGAGAAAAAAAGTTGTGAAAAGTGCTCAAAATTGTGAAAATCATTCTCCTCCTACCCTATTTCACTACCTTACCCCCTATCACTTTTGTTTTATTCAGTCTTTCAAACACGTCTTTTGTCTATTAATGCAATTTCTGACAAAAATTTGAAATTTAAAGGTAATTTTATTTTAAATTTTTTTTTTCTGGAACAAATTAATTTTTTTATAATGTAACCTTAAGGGAAATCAGGTTTCAACTTATGACGGCCCCATGTTATGACGTCCATCCTGGAACGGATTGATGACATAAGATGGGGGCCCACTGTACTTCTGTAATTCCTTTGACACATAAATTCATCCAATAATACAGTATACTGTTGCTGATTTACTTTATTTTGCACTGAATATATTCCATTGAGGTTATTTTTTTCCATCACTGATGCCTCTATATGTAGTATAGTGCAATGTCTTAGCGTTTCTGCCGTCATCTTTTATACTCGACTATTAAAAGGTTTCCCCATAGGAAAAGAAAGACTTGCTCCTCCTCCTCCTTATATTCACCTAATGGATAAGATAAGAGGAATCTAAACAGATACTGACCTGCAGTTGCTGGGTTTCGTGTCAACCTTGGGCTTTTCCCTCGGCTCTATATATGCAAGAAAAGCCCGAATAAACGCATCATCGACAAAACCACCCACCTGAGAGCCGCAACCATGCAACCCAAACGCATCCCAGCAGTAAATACTTCTGGGGATGACCCAGTGTCCGAGAATCGACTGACTGACTGCTTGTTGCTGTCACGCCAATGTGTATCCAAGACCTGTCTTTTGCGCCATTCAGCAGAGGTCAGCTTTGAATAATGGTCCCCGCGCGGGTTTCTTTCTGGGATGATGGGGGGAAAAACCGACCCACCCATCCACCTGTTGGGTTCCCCTATATAAAAGCTTCCTTCCGGTGCGGGTCAAATGAGGCATGCGAAGTTTATTTATTTTTTTAGTTTTCCATGACCCTGAAGGGGATGAAAATGTCTCTGGGGTAATTTAGAGCAAGTCCCCATATTAAGAAAGGCTGACACATACAGTAAAATTTGCCTGGAAAGGAATTTTCCTTGAAAGAAAAAAAAAACTTGACTCCCCTTGAGAAATTTATATTTAAAATTCAAACACAGTTTGTCTCGCTTGACAAAAGATTCCTTCCAGAAAATTTTCTTATGGAAGATTCTGTGACTCACACAACAAGATTGTCCCAGTTCATACAATTTTTGGGCCAGGGCTGACATTTTTGATGGGAGAAAAAAAGTTTTAGTTTTGCTTATTCATATCTTCAAAATTTGTGAAATTTAGAAGGTTAAACGCTCAACCTTGTCATGGGATGACTTATGTTTAATGGTAATTAATTTTAAATCCACAATTTAATCCTGATCAATCCCAAATTCATGGTTTAATGCTGAAAACAAGAAAAAGTACAGTTTTTAAAGTTTATTATGGTATTTTGGAGAGTGTCTGAGATTTGGATAAATAATGCGAAAGATGTCTATTCATTATGGTGAACTGCATTTTTCATTACAAACAGAACAGTTCTGCACAAAAAAAGTTGTCCAAAACTGCATGCGCTTAAAGTTCATTATGGTCTTTTGGTGAGTGTCTGGGATTGGTTAAATAATGCGAAAGATGTCTATTCATTATGGTGAACTGCATTTTTCATTACAAACAGAACAGTTCTGCACAAAAAAAGTTGTCCAAAACTGCATGTGCTTAAAGTTCATTATGGTATTTTGGTGAGTATCTGGGATTGGTTAAATAGTGTGCAAGATGTTTATTCATTACGGTGAACTGCATTTTTCATTACAAGCAGAACAGTTCTGCACAAAAAAAGTTGTCCAAAACTGCATGTGCATGCGCTCTGTGCATTCCCAAGGGCTCTCTGAACACCTACTATAAGTGTAAGGGTTCCACAAGTTCGTTGTCTTAACCAATGGAAAACTAAATGAGGATATCCAATTCCTGATCAGGCAATCAATTTGTTTCAATTTTAGTTTACTGGTTGTGGACTATTTGTAGGAGATTTAATTCATTTTCTGCATACTTTCAAAGAATACAAAGAATAATCCAAGCAGATTCTGATACAAGGGTTTTATTCCATACACAACAAGTAGAATCAAATGTATCTTGCAAGCAGAGCAATGACAAGGTTTTGCACCAGCATTTATGGGGTAAGCCTGCCTAACTATACAATACACTAATATAAATAGACTTTGTGGGATGGACTTCAATGTCAAGCATAGGAACAGATTTGGATTGTTGTCAACATACTTGGTTGCGCAGTGATCCAAAGAAAGGACAAACAACATGGAAAGGCATATTTTAACGTCCACAGTGGGAGGAACAAGCAGTAGGATCCTACAGGGGTCTGGGGGGCAATAATAAGGACATTGTGTAATGTGTGTCTGTGGCCTTGTTTAACTGTTTGTTTCTGAGAAGGGAAAACGCATCCATTACATTAAGTTGTCAGGATGGCTGAGCGGTCTAAGGCATTGCGTTCAGGTCACAGTCTGGTTCTGCAGGCATGGGTTCAAATCCCACTTCTGACATTCGTTTTATTGTCCGAATTGCAGACGCTCTACTACTTGAATAAAGGTTTTAAAAAGGTGCAGTATGAGCAGCCAATCATAAAGATGCAGAACAGAACATGAGTTGGAACAAAAGAACACTCTATATGTGCAGTAAATATTGGGGTCATGTTACTATTTGACTACAAGTATTTGAAAAATTGAATGAGAGGAAGATTTTATAACCCTCAAGTCACAAAACAGGGCATTCAAGTTCTCACAAGGATCCTCTTCTTTTTATGATCTCAGAAAGGGCCAGGATCAACAGCAGATTGAGAAATTGTGCCTGTCTTGGACAGGATTTTTTTTCTGCGATAAGAAATAACTCAACCCAACTCATTTTGATGAATGTGCTGAATGTATCCATATATATCAACCGAAAGTGCGGTTGAACAAGGTTTAAAGAATGCATTTCACAGCTCATGCGCTGTGAGAATCGGAACATAGGGAGAACTACGGGATAGGAATCGTCGACCTTTGCTTTTGATCCTTTATTCAAGATTGACCACGAAAACTGGGGCATTCGTCTGACTTTAACTTATTTACGCAATCTTGAGCCACGCAATCTTTTCATTATGCTGGGCAGCCATTGTTAGGGGAATTTACACGAATTATTAAGGCCGCCAAAAAGTTATAAATTTTAATTGGAATAATGCCATATATTCGTAAAATTTTTAAATTAGACGTTGTGTATCCAGAAACACATTATAAATAATCCCAAATTAAAATGACATAGAGTATTTTAAAATGCTTATCCAGTACATTTTTAGCATTTTTTAAAGACTCAGTTTAAAGAATTTTCCACTGAAAAATATTTTCAATGCTGCATTTTGAGGCTTTGCTGTACATAAAAATTGGTTTCCTGAAATGTTGAGAAATTTGAATGGTTTGAAATATGCATGAACTTGGTTAAAAATTGATGCAACACTAAGATAACCTTTACATAGAACTGAATGTTAAGAAATCATCTGAAACTTTTTTGGAAGCCCTTCCTCTAGTCTATATGATCATATTTTTGTTCGCCTCATTTTCAGCGGATGATTTAAAAAAATGTATATATATTATGTCTTCTGACAAACAGAGGCTGTATTTTGGGATGAAAACTTTTAAAGCGACTCTAACCCTCTGAAAAGGTTATTTCGACGCTTGCACCTAACTTTATTGCACTCCTCTTTAAAATGAATTTAAAAAAAAGATAGAAATAGGACATACACAAACTGTTTTTTCCCCTCCAAAGTGTTCACAATTTTCTGTCAAAAATGATTAAACCGAACGACGTGAGAAAGTCCAATAGTTTTTTTTTTCAATTTTGTCCAATATTTTCAGAAATCCATTACCCATTAAATCTTCTAGTGGCGCAAATCTGAGGAAATATTACTGACTGCTTTTTCCTTGTTTTGATATGAAAGTTACTTATACAGTATGTCTTTATTTCGTCGTATGAAATCTGGTCACTGAAGACATTAGGATCTTTTAGGCCTTAATCTGAAGCGAACTTATGCATCATCAACCCGAGGTCAATTGCGTGATGTAATCGCCGAGTGTTAGTTCAAACAGTTCAACGAATTTTGCCGTTTTTACTGCACGCGTTTCCGCAGAACATTAATGCAAAAAAAACAGGGCAGATATAATCTCTCTAACACCTGTATTCGGCTTTGGCAAGGGGAAGGAAAAAGTTCTATATATATAATATACTGGCTTAATAAAGTGTTCCGTTAGGTTAATAATATATAGACATCACTCCTCACAGATATTCATTGTGTCAAGAAAGATTTTGGCAAATGTACCCGGCGATTAAACATTGCTCAGGCAAAAACGCACATATGGGCATAGAAGAGCATATATATGAACAAAATAGCATGGATAAAAAAATTGGCACAGAAGATGAAAGATCATCTAGTGAGAATTATTTTGTCAAAAAATTTATAAACATATTCACAATGCATTTTTTAAAATTCAGACAGAAAAGATTGAACACTCTTTCAGGCTTTTTATACCCGCTATAAAGATGAAAAGCCAAGATGAAATGTTCACCATCCCGGAATTCCATTGCTGTTTCATGTCAAATTTCGTCGCCGTGCTTCTTTACTTTGTTCAATTTTTTTTTCTGAGACGGAGTTCAATACAATATCGATCGATTTTATTGCATATCGTCGTCCAGTTAACTTATTGCAATTTGTCGTGTTCGCAATGATCAAACTCTATACTGTACATTTTTAATGAAAATATTTCGTAATTTCGCTTATAAATATCGAAAGTTAGTTCTCGTTTACTTTTCATTGTCAATTGATTTTCGTCTTAATTGGCTTCCGTTTCATTTTCTAAAATTCGCTACGAAATCGTTTTTCCTCAAATGAGAAAAGCATGTTTTAGAATTTGGAATGAACAGTATTTCATGTTTCAAGATAATGTCGCGTTCAACCACATGCATAAGTTGAAAAAACCCATCAATGAAACGCTTTAGATTATTTCACACAAAGTCAGTTTTATTTTCTAAAATTCGCAACGAAGTCATTTTTCCTCGAATGAAAAAAGCATATGTTTTCGAATTTGGAAGGCATTTAATATTTCAAGATTATCTCATGTTCAGTCACATGCAGAAGTAGGCAGAAAAAAAATCATCAAGTGCTCCAGATTAATTTACACGAAGTCCCTGAAGAAAAGTAAGTCAATTCAGTCACTCGGTTTCAGAAGTCAATCATCCATCCGGAAGCATTCATAATTTATATATTTTTTCTATCTATATATAGCTGCTAAATCCGGGAGACATCTTGTTTTTTTGCTCGCTTTTTGGCACACACACGCCAAGAATTCTGAAACTTACCGAAACCTTTTTTTTTTTCTTCATATACTGCACTGCGTGATGCCTTTGAGCAATGTTTTTTCTTCCTTCCTGGGCGGAAGCCAAACGTGTTGCACGTAACCATTCCGGGTCCTGCTGTCGGGGGTGCTGATGGATGTTATACACGAGGTTCCCTGGCCTGAGTGTGACCAGTGTGTTGTTCTCAGTTGTGTTGCGCAGTGTGGTCCATGAAACTATAGTCTTATCTTCTCATCAGAAAGGGAGAAATGCTTTTAATTGAGGGGGGTTGTCCGAAAACAGCAACCCCTTTTTAGATTATAAATACCAAGGGTTGTCCCAGTTGGACGCGACCTCTGATATTTTTAAGAGTAGGTACAATTGTAAAAAAAAAAAAAAAACATGCCATAGCCCGTGATGATGTTCCAAGGTTCTGGGATTTTTTTTCGGAATTTGAAAAAAATATTACAAATTTACTGCTTGATGACAAGTGAACATTTTCCAGGTACTGCCAGAGTTTTCCACTCATGTCACAGGGTGCTGGAAATGTGCCAGGCTAGCTAAAAAAATGATTTTTTCATTGTTTTAATCTGCATCTTTCCTATATTTTAGATATAATTGGATTTTAAAGATGCCATTTTTTTTGCTGGATTAACGAATTTTCAGCATCCTGCGACACGAGAGGAGAATTCTGGCAGTATACCCAAGAGTTGTGGAAAGTTTCCACTCATCATCAAGCAGGAAATTCAAAAAGTGTTTTTTAATCTGAAAAAAACTCACAAAACCTGAAAACATCACGGTCTTTGTCATGATATATATATATATATATATATATATATATATAAATATATTACAATCACATATCTACTCTAAAAGCATCAGAGGTCGCGTCCAAATGGGATAACCCTAGAATATACCTTGGATTTCAAATCCCCCACAGGACTGAATGGAAATTAGTTTCATACGTAACGGATGCGTGTCATCATTAAAGGAAAAAATACCAAGGTTCAATTTTGTCTATTTTTCCAAAAACAAAAACAAACGAAAAACATTGGGTGTTCTGGTTTTCAGCACATTGTACGTGGAATGGGTGGAAGTGACAATCGGAAAGTCAGTCGAAAAATTGCCTTCTTTTTTCAAAAAAATGAATGATTACTTTTCTGTGCTATTTTTGGTTCAATAGGTGTGAGCGCGAATCATACAAAAATCTTTAAGAAATTTCAGATTCGTCTTGCGAATTAAAAAATGATCTTATCAATGCACCAGTTTAGATTTTGAGATAAAATGACCAAGTTTATCAATTAATATAAAAAAAATAATTTCTTTTAGGCTTGAATCAAACTCCTTTTTGCTGAACATGTTCATTCTAAAAAAGGCTTTTTTTTGAAAATACAGTATACTAAGAGATTCACATATTACAACTAGATTTAGCTAAGAAAAAGCGACAATTTTCAAAATGAAATATTAAATGAATGTACTTCAAAGCTCTCATTCCGGACAATTTAAATTACAAGAAGTTGAGATTCTTTGAGTCCTCAGCAAAAGTTCAAATCGTAACACTTAAAGATAGTCAAGCACCGAACGATAAAAAATAAAACGATAATTTATCCTCCAGGTACATAAAAGAAAACGCACTGTTTCATCGTCGGTACTAGGAACGAAAAAAGAATCCAAATCTCCGAAAATCAAAAATACAGCACAGAATCCATGACGGAAATATTCTCGTCACCCGGGTCCCCGACAGCTTCCGTCACCGAGGAGAACCACAATAAGCCATCGTCAGCGAAGCAAACTTCCCCGGACTTTGTCATCATCGACGACGACGACGACAATGACGTCGACGATGACGACGAAGGTCTCGTCAGCGGCGGCAGCAGCAACAAGCAATTCGACCAGGCTTTAAATCGAAGCCCGACGACGAATCAATCCCATCAGGTTCATGGCAACAAACCCGACTCCGACACCCTCATCAGCGACGCCATTATCGACGAAAAACCGCTGTCGGCTGGTGACGCGGTCTTGTCCGACAGCGACGATACCACCGACACCAACAAGTTATTCGAGGAAACCAACAACAAACCCGAGGGAATGCTTGAGGGAGACCCACGAGTTGAGGGTGCTGTGGGGGAAAAAGAACCCGAAGAAAATGGTGATCTAGGGTCAGGCAAAGGTCAAGAAGAAAAAGAAGACGAAGAAGAGGAGGAAATGAAAAATATTCTTCAACACACTTTGCAAGGCCTCAGCGAATCCTCTGTAACAACTGGAGTTTTTGGTCGCCCGGAGTCAGAACTAGTGAGTGCTTTATACTACCCTTTTAACCCCAGGGCAAATGTCTTCTTATATGTAAAGTGAGACCCCACATGCGGACACCTTGACCTGCGGACAATTAGACATAGGGACACTTATTTTCTAATAAAAAATTAATAAAAAAGGCCCAACATGAGGACACTGACTCAACATAGGGACATTTTGTGATAAAATTGCAAATACATTTCAGGCCAAATTAAAAAAACAGATGTTTCCAACCGTAAAATTGATGTAAGAAAAGTTCTTTGGCATTTCTCTCATCAATTTATCATCTACTTAGCTAATTTAAAAAAAATGCTTCCAGCAAGAAGGGACTTCCTTCCCTCTTTTTCACTTGTATGTTATTTTTACAGAGAATGCCAACATTTCAATGTACTTTACAGAGGTATAAGAATTCAATTCCCCAAATGTTGAAATATATTGATTGGAATCAGTTTCAATTGGGTGAAAATCTCTATTTTCATGGAATTATGGTGAGTATTTTGTACAGAAAACACCAATTAAAAATTATATAATGTAAGTCTATTGGAAAATTAGACTTGGCTTGGGGACATTTTGACTTAGGGACACTCTTGATGCACCAATTATGTCCACATCTTGGGGTCTCACTGTACTGTGATTTCTGGCCTTGAGGCACATGATAAAACAAAAAACTGAGGTTTTGTGACAATTTAAGGCAGTAAGAATTGTTGCATCCCAAAGTGGCGCAGCTCAAGCATCCGGCTACAAACATGACAAGAAAACGTGTTGCATTTCAGAGGCCAGTGTGCCTTGCAAAAATCCTGTTTCTGTGACTCACTGAGCCTCACTCAAGTAGTCATCACTTCTTCAATTTTCCTGAAATTGACCAATCATGAGGAAGAAATTACCTGATTTCTTCTTGACCCAGTCCAAGCACCTGGGTATGAAAACCTTCATTCCTCTTTGAGAGGAGAAGTGAGAAACAGTCTTAAAGGACCTTTTGTGAGAGGTCCTCAGACCCCAACACAAATATCCAGTTTTAGTGAAATAAGTTTATAGCACAATCGGCCGTTTGTGGCCTAAGGGTCCTGAACCCTCAACTTCTGTTTATCAGCAATGTCCAAGTCCACAAATAATATTTCCCAGCAATAAAAGTCACACACAAAATATGCAGGTCTGTTCTCTCCAAAGTCCAGAGCAGGATTGATTGATTCTGCTGTTCCTTCCTCACAGGTCCAGGTCCTCCCCAGTGGAAAGCTTCTCCAAGGTTTTCACTGGGGTGTGACTAATTTTCTGTTTGTAAAATTCTTCATAATTCCTTTCATCAAGTGATGATTCACTTGGTGGAATGTTTTTCCTGAAGATCAATATCTTCAGGTTTCATAATGTTTCAATAAAAGATGTTTCTGTTGTTATCTTGAATTGTTTAGAATTTTCGAGATATTTGTTTTTATGTACGACGTAGCGTTTCCTACGCTGCGTCGTACTTTCTGTGCCTTTCCTGTTCCTGCGCTGCGGGCGACATCTAGTCGACCCGCGACATGTTTCGCAAAGAATTCATTTGGAATTTGAACAACATAATTGCAAAATAGCAATTTACACCGGTTTATCTTATAGCCGAAAAAATATTCGAAGTCTTCACGCAAACCTCAATACAGTATACTGAAATAAACACTCAATTTGATCCCTCAAGATTTATTCAAAATTTTCAAAATTTTTGACATATTTAACCTGTGCGAAAAGGACCGATTTGTTCAGAAGACGCGGAAACTTGGCAACGAAGAATCAAGAATTTAAACAATCAAGTGCTTTAAACCTCAATTCTGTGTTTGCTGACGAGGTTTCATGGAATTTAATATCTCTTTCGTAAATTGAACTCCATGGCAATATTACCAAATATTCAGGATCATAGATGCAAAAAATGCTTCCCGGGGCTTGATCTTCGATGCAAATTATTCTGCCATACGGATTGCAGCTGAGTGACTGTTCGGTTTGCAGCCTGATGAAAGAATAGCGAAGAATTTAGCAACAAAAAACTCAAATGTACACTCAGTCGAATTACCTTCGGCAACCAGCATGAAGACCGAGATGATCGCATGTGTGGTAAACTTGGTCAATTTTAATTTCCAAATTAGTTAAAACGTCTTTCGCTTCAGAAACGGCGGATTCGTGTTTGCTGCAAGGAACCAGGTCCAGAAATGTCAAGCAAAAGCTGGTGAGAAGAGAGTCTCCTACTAAAGTCGCAGATTTTCCAGCAACTTTCTGCAGTTCCTCACTCGCTCTGAGAAAATAAGAGAAGTTATCACTGAAGAAGGAGTTTTAAAAAAAATGCTTAAAAATGCACTTACATTTGTTCCAGTGTAGAAATCCCAGTTGTAAAACCCTCGAGAATGTCCTTGTGAAGAGTCATTTGCTGTCCTTGACCACTCAGGACATTTAAAGATTTTTCTTTCTTCAGCTTCGCAATTTC
>CAJPEX010004215.1:0-23261 GCA_905338405.1 Notodromas monacha | reverse complement strand
TGTAATTGTACAGTGGGGAACCTGTGATGATGCGGACGCTTGATTGGTGCTTTTTATTGGACCTTACTATAGCTATATCGAAACGTCCGCATGTTGGATATCCCATTTTCCCGTAGACTTCAATCGTTAAAAATGTTGAAAAATTGAATTCTTCCATATTTATGGAAATACTGTATTAGCAAATTGTCCGTACAATATCTTGATGAGATACAGTCTGGATGTTGGGATATTATTTGGAGTTCCAAGTGTTCCTTGTACTCAAATTCTTCCTAGGTTGGGGCCCCACTTTAATTGAATGAGGCATGAATCTCGCGATTTAAACTCAAGAAAATTCAAAAACTGTCTGTTGAACTTTCAAATCCGCGGGAATTTCCGAGTTACGTCATCAACTTCAGTAAATTACTGTTTTTTCCTGTCGTTGGTTGAAGGCGATTTTCTTGTTTTTTTATGGCGAGCTGAGGCAAGCCCATCAAATATATATACATTGTGTGGGTCGTGTTTATCCGCCGTCATCAAGGTGAACGAGAACTGTTGGGTCATCTTCTGAAAATACTATTTTTAATAATGTTCTTCTTCAAAGTTTAACTCATGGCCATCAGTTGGACGAAGACGAGAGACAAAGTGGCTCATGCTACGAATTCCGAAGGTGACTTTTGAGAAATCCCTGGTGGGTGAATGGCATGCGAGGGAAGAAATCACGCGATGCTTATCCTCATCCTGATATTATGCCGAATGTGTATATATACTGAAGATGAGGAAAAATATTGTGGGGAAATTCGTGAAACTCGGTGGGGTTCCTTGGGTGCGAAGGAGATGTTCTCTATAGTCGAAGACGGGGATTTCCGTGTTGGTCTTGTTCGTATAGTATAAAGTCCTGAGTAAGAGGGATGAATTCTCGGGTTGCGGTTCACCTGCTGGGATCAGCTCCAGAAATAACCGTGTTGTTGAAAGGGGTTTTCCGGGTGTCGCGTTGGCATCTGGTCCTGTGGGATCCAGCATTTGGGGTCTGCAGGGTGAGGTTGTTTTTTTTCTGTCCAACAGTAGTAATAATGTACCACGGAGGAAATAAAGGAGTGGAAGGACAAAGCATGAAAGCAAAAGAGAAAACAACAAATATGGACCAAACAGGGAGTCCTTAAATTTATGATAAGTGCTTTAAATAGCAAGTATTGAAGGGGTTAGTACTGTCTTAACCTTTTCAGTTTTGGATGGATGAGGCACAAAAGAGACAGTGTCAAAGACCTATCTTTTACTCAACTTGATCTAACCCAAACCAGAACTATTTATAACCATGCTGCTTTTTTTTTAGAAACTATTTCTTATGCTGTACCTGATGTTCTGTTTCAATTCTTGTGAATCCTGCTCTTGTGATTGTACTGTAACTTTTTTTTGCTTTGCTCTTCTGATGTGTACCCTCTATTTTGGTGCTTTGGAAAAGAATTTTTCTTTACTAAGTAGCCTAAATTAACTTTATTGAAACTTACCTACACTTTGAACTTGCTCTTTGAACACTTGTTCTTGCCTCTCTTTTTCGACTAACTCATTCAAAACATGTGCACTTTGAGACTTGACTTATGTTGCAGATGTTCTAACTCATGTTGCAGATGTTCTAACTCATGTTGCATATGTTCTAACTCTTGTTGCATATGTTCTAACTCTTGTTGCATATGTTCTAACTCTTGTTGCATATGTTCTAACTCTTGTTGCATATGTTCTAAATCTTGTTGCATATGTTCTAACTCTTGTTGCATATGTTCTAAATCTTGTTGCAGATGTTTCAACTATTGTTTAAGGTTTTGACTTTAATGTTTCAACTATTTTTGCAGACTCTCTTTCAAGTCTAACTATTTTGTTGAAAATGCTCTTTTGGGATTAATTGCTGAGTTACAGATGCTATTTTGTAACTAGTTGTTGTGTTAAAGATGTTCTTTTGAGACTAACTCCTATTTTAGAGACTTATTTCTTGTAGATGCTCTTCTTGGACCAATTCTTGTGTAGCAAATGCTCTTTTGACATTAAATTGAGAAATACAGATGCTCTTTTAAGACTTGCTCTTTTGATGTGTGCTATTATTCTAATGACAACTTCTAAACCTTGGTGTTTTGTTACTCCTTTGCTCTTTCAATGTCCGTCTCCTGTCCGTGTGCTCTTTTAAGCCTCGCTCTTTTGATGAGCACCCTTGTCTGAGTTACCTTATTGTGCATTGGAAGAATGTTTTTCCCCCCCAGAGAGCAACAACCGGGTCCGTGTGATCCATAATCTTGTTGCCTATGGGCCCGTTTCCACCACGTTTTCAGCCAGTCCAAGGCTTTCCAGTGGCTTTCCCGGTCCAGGTTTGGTCGAAAGTAAGTGTGTGCGAGACAAGGGGAAGTTCATGGCATTCTCGCGTGTGTGGACCTTCTTTGTAATTCCCTATACTGTACTGGAGTCTCCCCTTGAGACTATTCCACGTTTTCGTGCGGAAGGAAACTGGCAAATGATGTTGTGTGTACTGTACGTGTGTGTGTGTGAATTGCATCGCATTCATTTCCCAGGGTGCCTGATGGGGTAACTGAAAAAAAAACTAGCTCCTCTGTGAGTGTGTGTATATGGAGCACCAAGTTAGAATTGTGTTGCTTCCTTCTGTGTTGGTGATCTACTCAACATGTACAAATTGTTCCTAGGTGTTTTGTTTTTGAGGAACTCAGTCCTGTGAGTGGCCATGGTGATGTTTTTCTTTGTGCCACATTAAACGTCTCATTTGGTTCTGGATGTTGACTGAGAAACTCACTCCTTTCTTGAGTGTGAGTGGAGCAGAAAGGTCCATGATGTTGCTTATATCAGGGATGCTCCAACAACATATTACAGCATACCTAAATTTTGTGTCAATTGAGCTGTTGTTTGAAAATCATTGAGTGGATTTGGGTTGGGAGTCACAGGAAAGTTAGACCAGAATTCTTGGAATTCATGTCAAGGGTGCTTCCGATCTGTTGTTTGAAAATCATTGAGTGGATTTGGGTTGGGTGGGAAGGGGGTTTGCTTGTGGAAATCTTGATTGAACCTTGCGAATGCTGAAAAGCAGCAAATGAAGTGTTCTGTTCGTTCATTCATTCATTGAAAATCATTGGAAATTTGAAACTCACTCTGTAAATTGATTAGTTACCTTTTGATGTTTATGTAGTTATTTCAATTTCAACATACTGTATAACTTTTGTTTCCTGAAGTGGTATGCGAGACTTATTCCTCTATTAAGTTTCATTGAAGTACCAAGTTGCACTTACATTTTCTCATGTTTTTCCCCTCTCATTTCATCATATAAAGCATTTGATTTACAGTAAAATCTTGTAATAGAAATGTTAGTGGGACCTGAAAAAAACTTTGTTATACACTAACAAAAATATGTTAAATATTATGATACAGTATATCATAAAAGTGACATTAGACAGGGACCTAGAAATAATTTGTTATGGTAATACTTTTTGTGACAAGATTCTACTGTACTGCATTTGATTTAGTGAACAGTTTGACAGTCTGTGTTATCAGAGTTCTTCTATACTTTATTTACTCTGCAGAAACTAAGTTGGGGGGAGGGGGGTTAAAGTTTAAATGCTGTCTTCAATTCTGGAACAAAATGTTAGTTTATGCTTTGGCCCAAATTGATAATTTGCAAAATAATTATGCACTACAGTAAAATGTTTATTATGGCAAAGGCATTGTATCAAGACACAAATGACATTGTGAATATATTTTACGAACCTTGCAAAATATTTCACCTCATGAGCAAACAATAAGACTACTTATTTCAATCGAGATTCCTGTGTAATTTAAAACAATCTTCATAATTAATTTTTCGGAAGCACCCTTGACATGAATTCCAAGAATTCTGGTCTAACTTTCCTGTGACTCCAAACTTCATATCTTTCCAACTCGGGGAGTATGAATTATACAAGCTTATGTCTCCGACCGGAAGTGTGCTTCCTGATGATTTCTCATTAGTGGACGCCTTGGGTTATTTTTATTTATTTATTTTTATGTCTCGGGCGTGGAAGTGACACGCTCACTGTTGACGTAGTTGCGTGTTTAATCAGTCGGCGATGGATTGGAGCGACGTCTGGATTAATTCATGAGTGTACAGAACGAAACTGCTTTGCAATTCATCCTCGTGTCTAGTTTCTTCCTCATCTTTTCAACTCTTTCCATTTCTGAAAGTGTCCTCGTTTTGGTGGAATTTGAATTGCTCTTCAATTGACATATTTAAACCTTAGTGTCCGTGCTGGTATAGTAGTCGAAAGCAACTTCTGTTTCCGTCTAGTTTGCAGTTGGAAAACTAATTAAACATTTCTTTATGCGATTCTGTGTACCTCAGTCTTGATCCATCTTCATAAATGGCTTGTTTGGGATTTTAAAATACAGGTAGTTGTAAATATTTTCGTGAAAAATATTATGAGATGAAAAACCACGAACTTCCGGAAGAGACATTATTTTCCATGTTTTGAAATTAGAGATACAGACTCAGGTTTTTTGGTATTTCCAAGAATATTACTCGGGCTGCTATTAAACAAGTACCCGGTTTTTTCCGGGGCTGACAAGCAATAAAAAAATTCTTCTTTAATCTGCATGAAGTTTGTTGTTCCTACATTGATAAAAATTTTCTGAAAATGTTGTTGCATACATTCCTAAATAAATGAGGAAAATTGATGCTTACGAGAACCACCACCATAACAAAAGAGAAAAGCTGTTGCATTTTTTTTAGTCGTAAGGGATGGGTTAGGTTTTTATCCTAATATTTGGCTCAAAATTCAAGGTACGTGTCGTAATTAAAGGCATGAGGAATTCCGAGAAAATTCTGTACAGTACAGTATAATAAAAAATATTTCCAGTGATTAAGTTTGGAAATCTATTGATATAAGGAATTCTTCAGACATACTGTTTCTGAAGGCCCCACGATTTTGTGACAAGATTTTACTCTTCTGATGCATCTGGAAAGTGTAGGATAGAATATTTACCTCTTGATTTTTAGAAAGAAGGTTTCAATATTTTTATTAGCACATTTTTAAAGGTCTGTAAAAGTTTATCGTAATTGGATTTCATTCTATGTGATGATTCAGGAAGTGGGTTGTGAAACCTATGCTGGGAACACAGGAATGGTTTGGTTGGTTGCAAGCTGAGTGGGGATATGGGTTATTTCTTTAGTTGGCAGAAGCATTTGCTTACCCAGGAATGACTGGTTCAGAGAGGTAAACAGTCGGCTGGGCTTTTTTATCCTTGGACCTTTCGCCTACATTGCTTGTGTGTGTGTCTGTGTTGATTGGAATCCGAAGTTGGTGTAAAAGAAAAGAAGAAAAGAATCCCTGGGTTCATCAGGCTTGTTTCGCCATGTGTAGGAGTTTGATGCGTGTCTGGGGTTCATATTTCATTCTATCCGAGTTTCGAAGCTGTCCGGCGTGGATCGGATTTTCCCTGACTGTTTTTTTTTTCTTTCAAAATGTTGAAAGTTTTTTCCTCGGTCAAATTGATTTATTCATTTCAATAACAGAAGAGTACTGAGTGATAAAAAGACATTCACCTGAATAAAATCTGTACATCGCAGATTTTTGGCATGAGAGAAAAGTGAGTTACTTCACGAAATTGTTTTTAATGTTGGTCAAACCTTGATAAAAAAAATGCCCTGACACCCACATATTCGTCAAATCAAGATTCTTATGTACAATTTGGTGATTGTTTTACGGAATGGATTTATTCCTTCAAACCGTAGTTCCTTCTGTGCAAAAATCACCATATAGTTATTAGAAATGAAAAAAATGAGCTCATTTCTGTGAAAGGTTTTCCAAGTGAAAAATAATTTTGTTTATTCTCATAGGTAGAAGGAAAACTGCAGGGAAAAAAAGAAAAAGCAGTTTTTGTTCAGAATAGTGAAATATTTTTATTATAAGTTTTATTTGTCATATCTTGGAGTTTTTGCCATGAACTAAAAATTTTTTCAGTGAAAGTCTATAATTTTGGTGTATATTGTACTGGTATTGAATCAAACCGTATTAAAAATTATATTTTCCATTAAACAGATTTTGCCTTAAAAAAAAAAAAACTCGAGCAGTTTTGCTGTTTTGGGATCCAATGTACTGTTAATCAATTCCTCAATACCCTATAACTGTTTTTGATGGTCTCAGTATTTCAATAACATATTTTCCATAAATTATGTTGAATTGAGATTTTAAAATGCGATCTTCCTCATCTTTGGTCACTGTTGAATATAAAATAAATTTTGTTGAATTGAGATTTTAAAATATGATCTTCCTCTAAACATATTCTACCCAAGAAGGGTTGGGTAATTGTTTTCAGTAACTGGCTTGCACTGAGACCTTGTAGGCATTTGAAAATGATTTATCAAATCAGAAGTAATGTCACCATGAAAATAGGGCTATGAATTGGTGGGCGAATTTTGTCTTCCATTACTCATGAGAGGAAAAATTGGCTTTATAAATGGACACATTCTAAAGAGGGATAGAATATACTCCCCCGTGATCATGCTATTCTGGATGATGTGGAAGATGCTGCCTTCATTTACTCCCACCAAGATCACTGTTGATGTTATATAACCTTGGGATGTGAGTTTACTTGACATGGCATTATGATTGCCATGAAGCCATCCCCCACTGGGGAAGGGTTTGAAGCATTAAATGTATGTTTCTAAAGGTTGAAATAAAAGCTGAGAAACCAGCTACTCAGAAATTGTATCAAAAACAAATTACTGTATTTTCTATTCAACAGTGAGCAAAGACGAGGAAGATCAAATTTTAAAATTTCAATTCAACAAAATTTGTGATGAGTTTTGGCTGATGACTTTTTTCTTGAAATTCACCACAAATGTCTCTGAATTTTGAAATAGCCAATTTTGATTAAAATGATCTTTCAGGCCACCAGGACTTATCAGTGGATAAATTTGACTCTTGTCTGTTGGAAATACTGTATTTTCTTTAATCCAAATTTTCATTGTTCTGTGAAATGGAAGAACTTTATATGCAAATGTCAAGAAGCAATTTTTCTTTTGGCTATTTAACTCATTCTTTACTCTCCCAATTTTTGCTCACCAAGGATGAAATGGAAAAGACTAATATTTGAATTATACCTACTTGCCTCACTTGCATATTTAATGAATATAAAGGCAATCAAGTAAAACATTTTCTTGGCAACTTTTTGTTATTTATGGTAAAATATTCTTAAAAAGTGTAATCAGTGAGCTGTACATTACCTAAGTCAGACATATGATTGCAGAAAATGCATAGCAAATGAGCCAAGAAAAGTATGAATTACTTCAATTGATCCCACAATGTTGGACTAAGACTCAGAAACAATACCCAAATAATATGAGCTTCATTTCAAGTCTGATGTAACTTTTGAAACATCCCTTGTAATTCAATTTGCAGAGTGCCTTTGCCCAGGTTTTGTTCTGTGAAATCTGCTTCCATGAATGTCCATGCAGGAGCCAAAAGGCTGCGTGTGTGTTGGAAATGCAATCTCCAGACATGGATTCCTGGCTCAGTGTCAACATGTCTGGAGTTTCTCAAGTATTTCATGCATTGATTGTTCATTGATCCACGCTTACCCCTGTCTGCATTAAAATGGGGAAAAACATGTTGAATATCAATAGTAAATTGTGAATGAAATAAAACTTGATTTGTTGTTCAAAAAGACACAATTGCCTTTTTTTAAATTATGAATTGCCAGTTGTATGCTTATAGCAGCAACTACAGTAGTTAGTTTGGCAAATTAATTAAAAATAAAAAAGCAATCAGCCTGGGGCAGATCAGGGACTTTTTTGTGCCAGAAATCTCTAGATCAGTTTATTTCACTAACTCAAACTCATTCTTTTATATGTTTAACATTCTACACTCAATGAGACACACAGACTGTTTCAATATTCTCAACTCATTCAGATTTTTAAAAACTTTTTTGTATATTTTGTTTGAGAATGACCATAAGAGTACTTTTTGAAAACTTGATGATTTTTTTGCTTTTTCATTTACTAACACAGTGCAGCATTCAGTTGAGCAAAAGAAGATTGTGTGCCTTTTCAGCTCTTAGTTGGTATTTCCAGGTTTCCTTGATTTAATATTGATTACTTGGTGGATCTTCATTGATGAGATTGCAATGAAATTCTCCATAGTTGACAGAATTGTTGCTCTGTATCCTCTTCTAATAGTACAATATAATCTTGTTACAACAAATATTGTCATATTGAAATATTACTGATGAAGTTCCTGCTTCCATGGCCAGAATTTTATTTGAATTTATTGTAACATGTTTGTTGCTGTAATAAAAGCTTTATTTTATCCAACAGTTTTCGTTTTAACAAGATTTTACTGCAATTAATTTTTTAAAATTCTAAATTTTTTCATTGTAAATTTGAAGCAAAATTGCAACAAAAAAACGTGGGTTTAAACTACTGTACGAGGGTTGTAACAAAAGTTCTTGGAGTAGCAATGAAAATGGCCTGCAATTGAGCTGAAAAAAATTTATTCTCTAGCCAAAACATGTTCTTTAGCACACAAAAAAATTTCAAAAATTCTGAGGGGAAAGCTGGGCTACAACAAAAAAAGGGCGCCTCATTTTTTGAGTTGAGAGCAAAACTCTATATGGATGAATTTTGCAAAAAAAATTGTCAAACCGGGCTGATTTTTTGTGTGTGCTAAAGAATATGTTTTGGCTAGAGAATAAATTTTTTTCAGCTCAATTGTATGCCATTTTCATTGCTACTACGAGAACTTTTGTTAGAACCCTCGTATATTCAAATGATTGATCCTCAGTTGCTCACGTGATTTAAAAATTGGCCCAGAAACCAAGGACTCTCAAGTACTTCGCGCGGTTCACCGCAGGAAAAAAAAAAGTTTTTCAACCCTCGAGACATTTTAACAGAGATTCGCGCCAACTTTCGAGATGACCCACATTTATCAAACTTCTGAACAATCGCCATGACTGCGGAAATATCCTGGAATTTTGCGAGATAGAAGTGCAGGATAATAATCCATGTTCTCACAACGTGACGTGAAGATGCTTGCTTTCCTTCCTTTGACGCCTTTGTAGTTTCAATTGATGAAAAGGCACTTGGCAGAAGAAGTACTGCACTCTTTCTTTGTAACATTACTGGCTGAACTAAAAATATGTCGTCATGGAAAAAATCTGTTTGTTATCGAGTCAGGAAACCTTACTTGAAATGTTGATATCAGTTGATGAAAATGTAAAAAAAAAGTTTGAAGAAAATGGCCCTCATTGTTCTGTGTTGTTTAAATTATATATTAGTTGCCATTTATACTATGTAATAACCTATTTAATACTATATAATATAATACTTTACAATATAATACTTATTATATAATTCATTACTGGGTGAACTAAAAATACGTCGTCATGGAAAAATCTGTTTGTTATTGAGTTAGGAAACCTTGCTTGAAATGTTGATATCAGTTGATGAAAATGTAAAAAAAGTTCGAAGAAAATGGCCCTCATTGTTTTTTGTTGTTGAAATTATATTAGTTACCATTACTGTACATTAATGCTCTTGCTGACGCGTTAAAAATTAAAATGACACTAGATGACATTTAAATTATTAATCATGTCCTATTGCGTTTCGAAAAAAAATACGTCGTCGTTTTTGAAGAATAAATTTTAAAAATTGGCGGCGATGAAAACGTTTTTGCTACATGGAACAGTTTCAAACGGCCTCTGAATTTTTTGACAGATGTGACAGGAAGAGATATCATTTCGTTGTACGAAAAAAAATAGCTGTAATGGAAATCGCTTGTTTCGCGAGGGGAAATACCAAAAGGAAATGTAAAAAAATAATAAAAAGAACGGAATGTATAATTGCTGCAGCTGCCATGTAATTTCGTCGCACTTTTCTTCCCTTGCAACGTAGAAGAATTATTTGCACGTGTGCCTTTTTTCGTGACGCACCTGTGTGGAAAATGATTAATCTGTACGATAAAATTATGGAAATTCAATATAACCACCCTACTAACTAAAAAAAACTAATATTTTACTCTTGTGGGTTTCCGGAAAGTTTAAATACTGCAAATTCTTTTCCACGAAAAATATGATCGTCGTA
This sequence comes from Notodromas monacha, assembly GCA_905338405.1. NCBI lineage: Eukaryota > Metazoa > Arthropoda > Ostracoda > Podocopida > Cyprididae > Notodromas > Notodromas monacha. Next base: position 13,180 of record CAJPEX010004215.1, on the reverse strand, counting down.
CTGCAATTTTCTCTTTGCAGTAATTTTTCTGCGTTCGAAAAGATGACGGAACATTTAAACTTACGAAAACTCTCTGTTGAGAAACTGGATACAGCACCGTTAAAAATGCTGAATTTGTCATCCCTGACACAAGTGACCTTTCATCAGATGACCCGACATGAAATATGAAATTTTTGAAACGTTTTCCTCCTCATAAAGTAGAAACTCGTTTCTTAGTTTTACTATCGTGGATACTTGACCAGAAGCCCATTGTTTATCATTTCTGAGAATTGATTACAAGCGTTCATTATTCTTTCATATTTTTTTTCCTGGCTCTAATGGCGAGGATGTCCGCTGTTGTTGCTCACAATCTCCCAGGCCGTACGAGGATTGATTCAAAAGTTTTTGTTGATTTTTCATTGGTACATATGAGCATTATTTTTCCTTTTTTCAGAATTATCAGAAATCAAAATTTGATCTTTTCCTGCGGTCACTGTTTCAAAAATATCGAAAAGCTCACTCATGTTGAAATGGGAGTACTTGAAATTGTAAAAGGGAACACATAATTATAAGGAAATTTTCATTGTATATGTGAAAGTACTGTAGTTGTGAAATACTTTGTTGAAACAGACTTCCATTTGAAAAAAAAGCCCAATTAGATGACATTTCAGATAATTTCCCTTAGCAAAGTACAGTTTTTATTTATTTTCATGGAAGTTTTTCTGATTGAATCAGAAAAATTTTAAGCAAAATAATTGTGACTCCAAGAGCAACCAAGTTTCTGCAGTTGAGAAAAATTCTTGACCACTGCATTTTTCTTGAAGTCATGAATGCTTTTTTCCTGGATAAGTTTTCTTTCATCCTGATGCTGTGATTATTTAATGTTGATTTGTAATGTTTTTCTCTTCAAGGACAGCAAAGGATCATTGGTGCAAAATTCATGAACACAAATGAGTGCCAAGCGATGACAATTAAAATCAAGCATAACATACATTTGTTGTAAAAAAAAAGAATCTTGGACATGTATTGTGCTGAGTCCTTAAACATTGTTACAGTAAAGCCTCTACAGTAAATGCTTTTTGGACTTGTAGGGTGGGGGAGCTTTGATTCAACAAGTTCTATAAATTGATTATAATTTGATCCTGGAAATTGTAAACATACCTGCAGAATGAATTGGTCATAAGCAAGGATGTGTTATGATGATGATTGTACTAACAAGATTCTACTGAAATTAAAAATTAGTTCTACAATGATGGAATTTCCCCTCTATTTTATAGAGAGTATTTCAATGTTTCTCCTACAGGTGAAATCTCTCTGCAATGAACTTGTCTACAACAATTTTCCTCATACAACAGCGTTTTTGTGGTCCCATAAGCTTATCTTGACAAGTTATAGGCCGAGAGATGTTGTTTTAAGAGAGTTGTCGTTTTAAAAAGAACAGGGAACTTAAAACAACATGACATTGTAACGGTTCTCTTGTGAAAAAAATACTAATATACCAACAATCTAAATACTGTAAAAGTGTTAGAAGATTTCTCAAACATTTAAAATACAGGTGGATTCTCTCTACAACAAAATTCTCTCTAGAGTCTAGAGCATTTTTTCCTGGTCACTTGAGTTTTGTTGTAGAGAGTCCACCTGCATTTAACATTTTTGAAAAACCTTCTGAATGGCAATTTCACAGATCTAATAATCATATATCCATGAAAAGCGTTCTTTTGGCAATAATTATATTCATGATTGAATATGTGAATAAGGTTGCTGTTGATGTTCAGGAATCTTCTGAAAAATAAAACTGACGAAGAACCTCTTTTAAATCTTTTCACGGATTCCACCGTGATTTGAAAAAGTCTGACTGAAACTCTTTTTACTCATAGAATTTTACTTGCGCATTACACTGACACTTCTGACACAACTTTTGAAGCATCCATCTTATCTCTCTTGAGCTTCCTGGTTCCCTGCAATGTCTGATACCCCTTCTCCTCCCTCTTTTTCTCTTTCCTTCCGTTTCCTCTTCCTCTCAGGATTCGGGTTTATCAAGACAGAATTCTTATACTGTGTAGTCATTACCCGGGGAACGAAAAACTGTTACAGCAAGGGTCCTTTTCCTTCCTACATATCTCAACCCGAAAAGAGGACCCAACCGAACCGAACCGATAGCGTTCAGTCCCTGAGACGGAAAATACGGAGGGGTAAAGGAAACCCGAAAGGGGAGTGGATCTTTCTCCTTTCCCTGAAACAAATGCGGCATTACTGCTGATAACGGGTGTCTGAAAATTTCCTGTGTGTAATCACGACTGCTGGTGGTGAGGGGATGGATGTATGTATACAGGGTGTACTGGAAACTTTCGACACCTTTTTGAAGCTGCTGTTTATAATAATTGTTCAGCATTCAAAAATGTTGCATTCCACGAAGAAACGCGGATCTGGTGATGGAAGAATAAAGATTTTAAAAAATTGTTTAATTTGTGTCCCTAAGTTGAAAAAAAAATTGTTTGCATAATACAGGTGGACTTGTGCTTTAATTTGGGTTCAGTAATTTACCTATGCTGCAATTCTGTATTACTGATATTTTGATTTTGTCATCAGGGATGGGAAGAATGTGTAAGTATTTACATCAGCTATGCAATTTTACATTTTTGGATGTATTTTCTTTTAATATCCATGTACAGCGTATTTCTCTGATTTCCATTCTGATGTGATGGCATGTGTTTGGATGAATGTGGGTGGGGAGGGGATTTGGATGCAGGAACATTGTGAATGCTGAAAAGCAGAAAATAAAGCTTGAAATTTAATTCAGGTAGACTCTTATTACAAAGATCTTGTCTACAACTATTTTCTCTGTATTGGTGGTAGCTTGCAATTTGACCTCCTGCAATTCAACCANATCTCTCTGCAATGAACTTGTCTACAACAATTTTCCTCATACAACAGCGTTTTTGTGGTCCCATAAGCTTATCTTGACAAGTTATAGGGGCTCTCTACAACAAAATTCTCTCAACAGCAAAATTTTTCTTGTCCCTTGAATTTTGTTGTACTGTAACATTGCCAAGAGAACACTTTTTTTATGATTATATGGTTGTTAGATTTATGACATTTTCAGTTAGAAGATTTCTCAAACATTTAAAATACAGGTGGATTCTCTCTACAACAAAATTCTCTCTAGAGTCTAGAGCATTTTTTCCTGGTCACTTGAGTTTTGTTGTAGAGAGTCCACCTGCATTTAACATTTTTGAAAAACCTTCTGAATGGCAATTTCACAGATCTAATAATCATATATCCATGAAAAGCGTTCTTTTGGCAATAATTATATTCATGATTGAATATGTGAATAAGGTTGCTGTTGATGTTCAGGAATCTTCTGAAAAATAAAACTGACGAAGAACCTCTTTTAAATCTTTTCACGGATTCCACCGTGATTTGAAAAAGTCTGACTGAAACTCTTTTTACTCATAGAATTTTACTTGCGCATTACACTGACACTTCTGACACAACTTTTGAAGCATCCATCTTATCTCTCTTGAGCTTCCTGGTTCCCTGCAATGTCTGATACCCCTTCTCCTCCCTCTTTTTCTCTTTCCTTCCGTTTCCTCTTCCTCTCAGGATTCGGGTTTATCAAGACAGAATTCTTATACTGTGTAGTCATTACCCGGGGAACGAAAAACTGTTTGTCGTTCCCAGGAAAAGGAAGGATGTATAGAGTTGGGCTTTTCTCCTGGGTTGGCTTGGCTTGGCTATCGCAAGTCAGGGACTCTGCCTTTTATGCCTCCCCATTTCCTTTGGGCTTTCCCCTCACAATCTTTCTCCTTTCCCTGAAACAAATGCGGCATTACTGCTGATAACGGGTGTCTGAAAATTTCCTGTGTGTAATCACGACTGCTGGTGGTGAGGGGATGTATGTACTGTATACAGGGTGTACTGGAAACTTTCGACACCTTTTTGAAGCTGCTGTTTATATTAATTGTTCAGCATTCAAAAATGTTGCATTCCATGAAGAAACGCGGATCTGGTGATGGAAGAATAAAGATTTTAAAAAATTGTTTAATTTGTGTCCCTAAGTTGAAAAAAAAAATTGTTTGCATAATACAGGTGGACTTGTGCTTTAATTTGGGTTCAGTAATTTCCCTATGCTGCAATTCTGTATTACTGATATTTTGATTTTGTCATCAGGGATGGGAAGAATGTGTAAGTATTTACATCAGCTATGCAATTTTACATTTTTGATACATAAAAGAAAATTATAGGTACATGTCGCATAAAGAGACTAAAGGTAAGACTACACTACCGTACACAAACCTACTTACACCCACCCCTCCCCTAAACCTACGTCCTTGTAACACTTACGACTTTTGCAGAAAATAAAGCTTGAAATTTAATTCAGGTAGACTCTTATTACAAAGATCTTGTCTACAACTATTTTCTCTGTATTGGTGGTAGCTTGCAATTTGACCTCCTGCAATTCAACCATCCCACAATTTGACAGTCAAATTTCCTGGGAGATCAATTTGCAATTTGACCTAAGCCCTGCAATTCAACCCACAGAGATGGGCAAAACATCAAATGTGATGTAGGAAACATTGCATTTATTGTTGTTTTGCAATTTGACCCTAATCCAGCAATGGATTAGGGTCAAATTGCAAGGAACCACCTGTACAAAGATTTTTTTTGGTCCTATAGGATTCTTCTGGTGTGTTGTAGTGGTTCTCTTCAACAAAATATTCTGTTAAACAAAATTTTTGGGTCCCCTTGAATTTTGTTGCAGAGAGAGAGTCCACCTTTATATATGTTTAGAGTGGCAAGAAAGCAATTGCACAATAATATTTTCCAAAATGGAGCACAAATTTAGATTCACAAAGTGTAGCATATAGTATTTCATTTTGAGTGAATAAATTGAACAGGATTCAGACCCATATTTGTACTTTTTTGCATTGGTCTTGTTTCTGTGAGTTTGTAATTTTGTATTTTCAGCTTTTTAATCACATGTTTTGGTCTGTTCTGCATGGGAATCTGTCTTGAAAAACCTATAGGATTCTTCTGCAAATTTTTTTTGAAAATTTCATGTTTTTTTTCTAGGAAAAATATAATTTTTTCTGTGCGCTCTTTAATGAAATCAAGGTTTTCTCAACAATATATTCCCATAACAATGGCTGTTCCCAAATTGACCCAATTTCTTGTGCAAGTACAGTACCTACAGTACTGTTGAAGATGTATGATATACAGTGGCCCCCCGCCTAACAGACCTCCCGTGTAAGGAATTTTCGCCGAACAGACCAGCTCTGCAAGCAGTTTTTCCTCCCACCCGACAGACAAAATCCGCGAAACTAGTGTTGAAAATTGAAATTTTCAATTTTTATGTAATTGAATTTGTGTAAAGGACTTTTTGTCTAACAGACTCGCCCCTTGCATGAATCAAGTCCGTTAGACGGGGGTTGACTGTACTGCGGGAAGAAGAAAAGCTGGTTTCATCTATTTATCTATTGTGAAAAAAATAGAGAGAATCTTGAACAGCAGTTGTTGAATTTTGTCCCAGACGCTCCACTGGATGGGACTTTTCTCGGTCTTTGCCCTCAGTCAAATTATTCCAGTGGGAAATGAAACAATGTAGGAGCATAAAAATCGCGTTTATGCATCCGAAGATTGAATGCGTGTGGAGCTGCAAAATGTATTCCAGAGAAATCTTCTTCTGGCAGATCGGAACGCTCTCAGAAGGAATTTCTCCTCCTTGCTTGGAAAAAAATAATAAATGAATAAATGAATGAATTTGGAAAAAAAAGAAAAAGGCTGGGTGTTGATTTGTTTTGAGAGAACAATAAATCTCTCTCACTCTCTCTGTGTATGTATGAAATGTCCGCAGCAGGCTTTTGATGCCCCCAAGGAACCCGAGAATCGATTTTGCCTGCTTTGCATGCTGTGTGGAGGCAAAACTCGCTGACTGCACAATTTCCACTGCTTGTTATGCCAACCATGGCGATTCAATCAAAGACTAGACCCAAACTTCTGGTCAGTTTCCATCTCAGCTGGTGGTTCATGATTTTGTGCAGTTTTCATGTGAATTTTGTCACATTTTCCTGGAGGAGATGTGATTGAATGCAAGGGGAAATATTTCACTTTTCCATGAAAGAGTGAGACCCCAAGATGCAGACATAATTGGTGCTTCAACAGTGTCCCTATATGTTGGAATGTCAGCATGTTGGCCCTTTTTTCCCCTTAGACTTCAATGGTAATTTATTTAATTGGTTCTCCAGTTCATGGAAAATTATGAATAAATCCCCAAAAAATCTAATAAAATGTGTTTCTCAACTTACAGATACAAAATTTAACTATCCAGAATAAAGAGATCCAAACAGAATATAATCCTTTAGCATGAGATGGACTCAAAAATACAAACTAAAAAGTATAAGTCTTGCTATTTTGTGCAAAACTGATACAAGAATCCTTAAAAAAATACGCACAAAATTAACCTGCTTTTGATCATAAATTCAAATAAATATGTAATGATTTTCAGTTTGAACTTCTGTGAATATAAATAGCTCATTTTGTTCAAGAGACATTCAACTTTTAAAGGATTAAAATTTTCAAGAAATTCTGAAATTGTGTGATCACATGTGGACACTTTAATTTTTAGATAAATTACATACCGATGAAGTAAACTATTTTCCTTTGAATGGGGTCCATATGGACAGACTTTGAAGACATTTGACACATTTTCCTATTGATATCATCTATTTTACTGTCATGATCACTATGCATTTTAAGAAAACAAGTGACATTCTTGAAAAAAGTGACTCATGCTCTTCCATGTACATTTTCTGAGCCAGTTTTCTGGCTCAGTGTGTGAGATGAGAAGATATTATTTAAAATACATGTTAATGAGGGTAATATTTTTAAAATGTTGCTTTCAGCCCTTTGAACCACAGCTTTTAGTTGCTTTTTTCTCTGAAAATCACAATAGAACCGACATTTCTGAAATATACCAGAGAATCTTGAATTTTTCATCAGGATACTCTGGTGTTTACTGATGGTTCAAATACAAAAAAAAATCCCAGCCATAAACACACTGGAGAAATATATAATCATGTTCACCTTGAAACTTTCTTTCCAAAACCGATGAAGACGCAAATTGCAGATTAAATTTGAACGCGCTTCTTTATTTGTCTTATTTTAATACATTGTCAATGTTTGTTTTGTAGTACAGTACAGTGGAACGCACTCATCGTTACCCATTCATGCCCTCACTTTTTTGCCGAGTCATTCCCCTGAGAAAAAATATTCATACTTTAGTTCGTCAAGATCGTGGTTAACTGATGACGCATGATTCTTTGTTCTTTATGGTGTATGAGTTCATGTCGGTGAGTAAGACGTATACGTGATTCATTAGTACGTTAGTACTGTATTGTACTATTTATAGAGAATAAACAGAAAAGGCGGAAGTCTTATTCATTGTTTCCGTGGAAGAGACAAAAAAAAGAAGCTGACGTGATAGAATGTCTAATTGTGCCTGGTGACTAATGACTGGAAAAAAGGTAATTTATCAAAGTTAAGTCATGCCAATTTTATTTGCGCGACGAGTCGACGAACGAATTTTCGCTTCACTTTTGCTGATTTTATATTTCTCTAAATGAAGAACTCCTGAGTCTCGAATGAGCAGGAGTATTTTGAAAATTTCGAGTTTCTCTGATGTGAATTTTTGGGAACAAACAAACCGTCATTTTTTTTTCTGTAGGCCTTGATCTCTTAATAAATTTGATTCTTTTTGGCTTCTGTATTTTAAGTATTTCGGAATCAGCGATTGAATCAAATGCGATTTTTTTTATTGCGCTAGCATTTTTTTTATGCACGAATATCAGTTTATGCGATATTTTATTCGCCCCTTGTGCATTTTTCAACAACCTGCGTGCTTGAATATTTATGACTCCAGAACTTTAATGCGCGTTTTCAATTATGAAATTGTAAAAAAAAAAGAAGCGCGAATATTTGTGGGCTGTGACTCCTGCTGCCATCAGACGGAATGATGCTTTCGTGATTGCTGCGGAAATTGAGTTGTTTACTTCTTGTTTATAAAAGAAATAGCTTGTGAGAATCAGCACAGTACTGAAACGTCCATGCAGCGAATAATTTCCTGTGTCTTCACCAGAGTCGTTCGCCAAACAGGCGCAGCAACTTGTCAGTGCAGCATCTGTGCATTGTCGAAACATTGCCGACGTTTATATTCTTACCCCAATAAGTATCAACACCCCCCCCCCTCTCTCTCTTTCAACAGGAAGAAATATTAGAAAAATAGAGAGAAACACGAGGCCAGTAAGAGGAAATGATGCATGCCGACCATCAGGGACAACAGTCTCACTTCGTGTAATGATGCGCGCAAACGGCCCGGGCCACGCGATCATCTTTCACAAGGTACCAACCAAATAACCGCCTGAGGGTTCATCAATAGTTCCCATTTTCTCTCGGACTTGCTTTTTGGCATTCTTTGCTGATTTTTAAAGGTGTATATCTTCGAAGAAAAAATTGAGGAGGAAGTGTGTATATGCCGTGCTTGACAAGGGAAAATATGCGGGTTGTCTTGGTTGCATGCGACCTCTGATTTTTTTTTTAGAGTAGGTTTGACTTTGAAAAATGATCACCATATAACCCATGATGTTCTAAGGTTCTGGGATTTTTTTGTTTGGATTTTTAAATGTTTCAATTTACTGCATGATGATGAGTTGCTGCCAGAATTCTCCACCCATGTCAGAGAGTGCTAAAATTTTGTCAGGCTGGGTAAAAAATTGTTTTATTTTGGTTTCCCCATTATCTCAAATTTATACAAAATATTGGTCAAAACAAAAGATATTCAATTTTTAAGCTTACCTGACAAATTTGTTGCTATCTGTTACATGGGTGGGGAATTCTGGCTGGAACTGGAAATGTTCCACTTATCATCCTATAAATTCAAAAACGATTTTAAAAAACTGAAAAAATCCCAGAGCATTAGATCGTTATGGGTTTCTCTAAAAATTTCAGAGGTCGCGTCCAACTGGGACAACCATTGTGTGTATTATTGTCAAGTGCACTGACAGATTCCATGTTTTTTTGTGTGCTGATTAAAAAGATTTCATCACCAGCATGTGCTGTGCATAATTAACATCACCAATACTGCATTGCAGTAATTTGAACACATTGTATAATGCTTTTAATATTAAAATAAAAGCTTTCCAAAGAAAAAAATTAATTCCAGAACTTTCTGCTTTATTGATTTTGAAGTTGAGCCATGCTGAGTTGGGGCTTGATTCACATTTTTAGATACTGTAATATGATTTATTAAGACTTCAAAGAAATTTTTATAATCTTAAATAATGGGAAAATTAATAAATATAAGCCAGTGGATTATTCTGTTGTCAGGTCACCTGAAGTTCCATCGAATTTTGCTTGAAATATGGGTGTGTATGATGCTTTAGTGAACATTTGCCAATGTTCAGGAATAAGGCACCCTATCTCAAGAGTAGGATCAAGTAAGAGCTCTTTCACAGGATCATCAAGAGAATTTTTTTTTCTTGAGAGGCATATACAATTCTATGCTGCATAGATATATGGATGAATGGCTGTCTTGACAAGAGAGCTTTTCCTCTTTCAAGAGAATAAAATGATGGTTATCATGTATCAATGGGCTGACCACTTCTGTTACCCAATCCCCTCCAGTACCCCTTTTGTGTGCAGGGAGAGCTAAATGACTCTATTGTCTGAATTATCATCTTTGTCCTTGTGGGAAGTATTTCAGTGCAGCTTTTGTATCCCAGTGAAGACATGAGGAACGTTTCTAGGATTAAATCAGGTTTTTATTTTCAGTAAAATTACAAATGCTAATTTTTTCATTGTTTGCTGCTCAGATCTTTTTTACTGGAATCCCCAAGCTTTTGTGCTCACATTTCTAGAAAAACTTGACCATTACTAAAAATCCATGAATCAAACAGGATGATTCACATGGCCTTTGTATGGTTACAAAATGAAGTGAGTCATACAGAAGGATGAGTGAAGTTCATAGTTTGAGGCAACACTGTATTTGTCTGAAGGATCTTGAGTAGTTTGAGGATCCATGTTCAGACCAAGTCCCCAAGTGCCTCACAAAGCAGATATGCGAGGACTTTGATCAAAGGAGAGCCTGCATTTTTCATGAAGCAATATGCTCTTGTTTACCAGAGAAAAAAAAAATAAAGCTTCTGTCTCTTTGTATTACTTTTCAAAAAAGGGGGATGATGGTCCATGTGGGCAAGTCTCCAGGATTGTCCAAGGGAGACCCTTGCCAGAAGACCTTTCTTCCTGCTTTTCCTGCTTGGAAAAATCCCTCTGGGGCCAAAAGCCCTTTCTTGTCAGCAGAATTTCCCCAGAGGGGATGGAAGCAAATTCTTTATGGGTGTTCAAGAGTGCTTGGTTCTTCCCCCAACCTTGAAGGCTTTCTTGCCAGCAATTATTCCAAAGAGGACTGGGTATAGAGGATTACCTTGAACTCATCAAAGGACCAGGGGAGGAGACTTGTGTCAAAGATGGATCTGGACAATTAGTGAACCACATGCCTCTTGTACCTGGTCATAAATAAATCTCTTCACTCCTTGCTTACCTTGTTCAAGCAAAAGTAAACTTTTCATGCTATTCTTCCCTTCTTTCCAAAGGCTTTGAACTCGCATCTCTGAACAGCAAATCCATTATGAAGTAATCAAAGTTCTGGTAAAACCCAGCTAATGGCCTTTTGTTTCATAATACAAGTCCAGCACACTGCACACCACTCTTGCATGTAACTTGAGGCGGGGGGGGGGGGGGGGGGAAGCTTTTTTTCACAAGGACAAAGATGATAATTCAGACAATAGAGTCATTTAGCTCTCCCTGCACACAAAAGGGGTACTGGAGGGGATGGGGTAATCTTGCTTGGAAGTTGACTTCTTACTTGGCACAGGAGATTGAAAATATTGATGATACATTTTGCTCTTTATGCAAAGACCCTAATTGTACTGCTTTCATATTTTCCATGCTCATTCAAGTTATTCAAGTGTTGTGAAATTGAGTCATCTTACAAAGGATGGATGAAGTTGAATTGCAAAGCTGATTTTTGCTTGCAATCTCCAAAAATATGCTTTTGCTTCTTTAGATTCTTCTTCAATTTTCATTTTTGCTCACTTTATTCTTTAAAAATCCTTTAGCTTCTGAACTTACTAGTGTAATCCCATTTGTAATCAACTGCTGATTTTGGGACATGACTGACTGAGTTTTCTTTTTTTAACATGCTCAGTAATTATGTATTACCCCTTCCAAGTAATTTTATAAGATCATACACTGAACTCATGCATGTGAGTAAAAAATGATGTCCTGATAGCCAGTATTGTTCCTTCCATGAAGCATGTCAGCAAAAGTGGATGAATGGAAGGTATTGAAAACACTTTGAGACTGGAAATTATACAAGCAAACCCTTGGCTTAACCTGATCATAAAAACAGCCCTAATTTTGCTGGAAGTACTGTACAATTTTACCTCTTTCAAGCCAAATTTTAAGTGATCCCTGGAAAACATTAACTAAAATGGTTTTTGAGTGAGGAGTCATGACCTGAATTGTCTTAGTAAATCACTGAAAATGAATTGCTTCTTTAATTATTGAGATTTAATCATTATTGGATATATTAACTGAAAGAGAGTGGCTTTAAAAAATGGATGCAACAATTTACACCCCCTTCTTGAACAAGTTTTGTAATAGAGTGCTGTATATAGCCCCAGTTTAATTTTGCAATGTGGAAAACATTTTAAGGATGAGAGGTTTGAGCCAATAATTTTTGAATAAGGAGGCTTAAAATGCATTGCATTTTAGCGGATTGGGCAGGGATTTGCCACGGATTTTACTCAAGGAGGCTGAGCATGTATTTTGTAAATAAGTGACCCAAGTATGGTAATTATTCAACATATGAGCATGGTTATCTGAACCAGTATAGTATAGCCCATGGGGTGTTGCAGTCCTGTTACATATATGCAATCAAAGGGGGGTGGGCATCTCCCCCACAGCGTGTATATTTAATACCTTGCAGAGCATGGCTGTGAGAATAATGAATGGCATGGGAAAATAGGGGTTATCAAGATGAATGTGAGCTCCATTTGTTCCCAGCGGGTTTTTTCTTCTCTCTCCTGCTGGTTGCCCCAGCCAGGAAGAAGACGAGGGGGGAAGAAAAAAAAAGGGAGATATGAGATTACGGGGGTGGCAGAGCCAGGAATAGGGATTGATTAAAGAGGATCCCTTTCCCCTCTCTTCGCATGGCTGAGCTGTCCAGAGTTTATTGAATGGTCTCGGGGTCGAGAGATTGCAGCTGGGTGCAGAAGCAGCAGCAGCAGCAGTGGTTGAAAGGCTTCAGGACGTGGGTGGAGGGGGGTTCCATCCCAACTTTTGGGTCTGCGCCAGAAAGGGTTTGTCCAGAGGCAAATGTCCTTGAAGCTGTCTACCATCACTTTTCTCTTCGGTCTTCTCAACCCCCCTTTCCTCCACGACTTCTCTTCTTTCAAGACAAGCCTTTGCAGATTCTCTTGGCATGACTGGAAACTCAGTGGGGGTGGCAGTGGATGGATGAGTTCCAATCTTGCGCCCCTTTGATCCTGGTGCTGTCTTGTTTATTGCGCTTGTACTGTATGAAGTTCTCTCTCTCTGTGTGTGTTTATTTTTCCTCTTGTTTTGTGTAGCCTGAAAGACGTGTTGGCAACACTAGTAGGGGTTCTGTGGGGGGGGGGGGGGGGACTGGGGAAAGCCACTGCTTGGGTGGCTAATAAAGTTATTGCCATGGATTCTTCCAGTGATCTTATAAATGGCTGTGTGTGACTGGCCACTGATGTGTGTGTGGCAACCCTTGAAGTTGAAAATACAAATCTCAAAAACAGCAAAGCTGTTGCTGGAACCTGAAAATAAAAATACAGTACCTTTGAAAGCAAAAAAATGATTTGTTATATTGAGACTCAATAACATTGATGTTGAACTGCAGGGACCTGCAAATATATTCTGTTATTTACAACATTTTCTTGAAGTGAGATTCCAATGTTTTAGTGTGTGTGACTTAACATTGGTGAATGACCATATACTCTGGGCACAAATTTGTGCATTGTTACGAATGCGAAAAAACTATACGCTCAGGAATTTCGCCAAAGTGCGATATTTGATTGTGGTGAGCTTTTCTCACCAGGCACCTTTGTGGTGCATCCTC
>CAJPEX010004214.1:0-23288 GCA_905338405.1 Notodromas monacha | reverse complement strand
TTATTATTGATTGAGTCTCAACTCTGACAAAAGACCAGTTGGGAAAGGGATGCTGAGGCCTCACTTGAATAAAAGAAAATTATTTTGGCTTTCAATTAAAAATTGAATGGGTCTCAATTCTGACAAGCCCCACCACAGAGAAAATGGAAGAAGTCTCAGCCATTTCCAAAAATAGCTTTACTATGGTGATTTGAAGTTGAAGGGGAGTTTTACTTCAGTGGAAGTATGCAATAATAGGGGTGGAATTCTGGCAGAAGGCTACTATATATAGGAAGTGAATATATATATGATTAAAAGTTATATGCTATAAATGCAAAAATTGAGCATTTAATGCAGTCTTTCTTTGTAAAGTGACCGTCCAAGGTGGGTTAATACATCCTTTTTTGTTTAGTTACACGCTTCTATACTTTAGTTACACATATTTTTGTATAATATTCATTAATACGAGGAATTCATAATGTATTCCTGTATAGGAGGCAGCATTCTTACCAATTATAAGCGTTTACCTGCTGGAAACAATCAGCAGCAATGATTGTGCAGCTAGGTATGCATGATACGATATTACAGAAGCAACATTTATACCTTACAAGCTGGGGGTGCCCAGCCACACCTGGGCATCATGTTCAGAATTTCACAGAGAATTGAAAAATTCAATCATTCGTTAGCTAATCAATATATCAGGGTAAGAGAGGACTGTATTGTGTAGTGCAAACCTTGGCAAAATCAGGTGATCTTCTATGTTCCCCCCCCCCCTCCCACCCCTTCCCCAATTTTTCAATCATATCACACATTCAAGATTCATCAGTATATGTTCAAATTTTATCAATATTGTATTTGAAAGAAGTTCATGATCAACATAAGGTCACAGACTCAGGGATTAGTTGTGGTCAATAAACCACTGGTGTCCCTTTGGGTCACAACTCACATATAAACAGGTTCTTTTTATTACTGTATCTGATATGAACTTGAGGTCCAATGTTTAATGGTATTCTCCCCCTCCACAAAATAAAATGCTTATTTTATTTTTATGGACCCCACCTGACATATATTAAGTTTTAATCAGCCAAAATTCATAAAAAAACTACATGGAATGTTTCTTCAGTGTGGAGCTATGTACTCTACCAGGAGGATTGTGGTCTCCAAATCACATATTCCAAAAATTGACAGACAGTTTTAAAAATTTGGAAATGTATAAAATATAAATTGCACAGTATTTATGGGTGATATCACAAATGGAGGAGAATTTTTCAATCTTTTATAGACATTAGCTTTTGCATTCAAAGACCACCTCCACACACCATAATTTATATGAGCATCATCTATGTACCATTCATGTGATGAGCATTGCTTCAATCCATGTACAGTACTTGTCTTCATTGATAATATACCATGGTCAAAAATTTCATTGTTATGCACTTATGCATTATGTGGCAAAGGTCCTCCTTCCCCATGGGCTTGCAATGCTCAGAGAACCTAATAAACATATTTCCTAGTGAAGTAAGAATTGTATTATAAACAAGTCACTTATGACGAGTTCGATTTAAGTATTGAAAGGTTTAGAGGGTGTGAAACCGAGACCCTAGAGAACCCACCGACCCTACTCCGGGAGACCCCAGCCACCTTACTCCAGAATTGAGACCCATCCCAGATTAGCTTGAAGAAATTAGGAGTATATCCATTTTTCTTTGATTTGAAAACCCACATTAAAACTCACAACTTTGCTGGAGCCCTGTACTGTTTAGCTGAAAAATCTCTGTTGAATGTTGGTTTCATGGGATTTTTATGGGATTTATTATTAATTTTCTACAAAATTTTTGAACTGGTGTTTGTAACGTTTAAATATTTTTCAGGTTTTAAAATCAACATTTTATTACACTTCTGTGGTGATCTGCTCACATGAAAAGGTAAAATTTTGGTAAATTTAAAATATTGAATAAAATTGTAGATTTAAGAAAAAAAAGGTGAAATAAAAATCTAAAAATTTGCTGATTTTGTATATTTTTCCAAAATGTTTTAGTATTTTTGCTTGTAATCCAAAAAAATATGGAGATATTTCCATGTTCAAAGCAAAAAAATTAAGAGAACATCTTTGCGCATGAAACTTTGCAAACAAATGTAAATTGATCAAAAATTCAATTTTTAACAAATTTGTAAAGTTGGCAAAATGGAATGTAAAGCATTTATGGGAACTTATTTTTCAGTTTAGCTCATTGTAAAGCATTTATGGGAACTTATTTTTCAGTTTAGCTCATTGTAACTTTTTAGATTTTCATGCAATTCCAATCTTTTTAGCAGGGTTATATGTGCAGAAATGTTTTACAATTTTAAAAATTTTTGTATTTGACAAATGTTGAAAATTGACTGAGATAAAATTCAAAACATAAAATATAATTTTCATAGAATTTTCAAAAAGGTTTTTGCGTTTTTCATTTTATTTCAGTCAATTTTCAAGTTTTTTCAAAACAAAAAATGAGAAAATGTGGAAAAAACCATGGTGCTGCTGATGATGTTTAAAAAATTGGGTTATTTTGAGAATTGAATTTTTGCCAAATTTTTTAAGTTGGCAAAATGAAAAATTGAATTTTCAAAAATGTCCGTTTTTTTGTGTTTAGCTCATGATAACTTTTTTTTTAGTGATGGAATGTTAATCATAATTTAGGAGTGAGTGCACATAGATGTTTTGCTAATTTAAGTATTTTTTGTTGGAGCAAAATGAAAAATTCAAAAAGCTAAAATTACAAATGTAAAAGTGTTTTTTTCAAAATTTATCCTGTTTTTGAAAAATGTTTTGCGTTTTTCACTGTAACTGTGAATTTTCAAGCATTTCCAATTTAAAAAAAAAGGAAATGTAGGAAACATCATGGCACTGCTTATGCTGTTTTCAAAATAAAATTTGCTCCTAAATTGAATTTTTGCCAAATTTTTAAAGGCTAGACGCCTGGAAATGGGACCCTCCTGCAGGCCTCTCTGGGGGCTCTGTGGGAGGGAGGTATGGGGCAACTGGGAAGGGAAAGTGCGTAGGCGCAGATGAAGGGATGAACAGAGATGGGGAAAAACCGGTTCTTGGGGGGGGGGGGTGAGGGAAAATTAAAAAAAGTGCGAACCGATGACGGCAAGCAACTTTATAATAGTAGATGCCTTGTGTGCAAATTGCACTCTCTTATAGTAATTTTTTCATCTCTGTTGCGTATTTGCGAGGAGACCAGCAATGGAGTCTGCGATGCCCAACCAGTGTGTAAACTGGCCAGTAAAACCAGAAACCGAGTGACGGAAACGAACGCTCTTTTTTCCAGTCCAGACTTTGACCAGAAAACCCAGAAGAGAAAAAAGTCGTGACGAAGCCTCAATAATAATGTGAGTGCTTGTGCGTGTTACTTTCCTTAGTCGCGCTACGTTTTTGAACTTGGCTTAACGTTTATTTAGCGCGGCGGAAGCTGAAGCAAGAGGCAGTAGTTAGTGCAGTGCGGGAAAGACAGAAAGTGTGTGAAGGGTAGTCACGTTTATACAATTTTTAGAATTCCACACGTGAAGGTACCGAAGGAAATGGAACAAACAAAATCGTGGTTCATTCCCTGGGAAATGCTGTGTGAAGGGAATATTTTGACGGTTCCATTGGTATAGTTGAACCTCTAGAACTCAAACCTCCCTCAGTCAAATTTGTTTCCAGTCCCCATCTGAATCCTCTCAGAGACAATGCAATAAAGACCCTATAACTTAAAGGCTTTTCCTCTAAAATCTCTGTAAATCGAATTCTTTGAGGTCTTTGGCCATTATTTTCTTGACACAGGAAAGAGAAAAGCAATAAAGAAAGTAGCAATGTGTTTTGAAAAAGAAGTGTTTAGTTGGGCAAGCAAAACCATTGCTTCCAAATTGATTATTCCATAGTTATTGTTGACTCATTTAAGAAACAATTCAAGGGCCAAGATATCACCATTCACAATTTCCTGTGATTATTCAATGTTTACCACAATACAAATGCTTGTTTCCTTAACACAAAACATCCCTACCTCAGGATCTCCCCAAGTCAAAACTTCCAAAAGTTGAATCTTTTTTTGCTAAGCCCCTGAAATTCAACTTAGAGATGTTTGACTAATTTGAAATTCAAAACTTTGGGTTCCCAGAATTTTGAGTCAGAATCCAAAATTTTTGGATAAATGGCACCACTTCTGGAAAATTTCTGCTAATTTTTAAATAATATTCTTCAGTCATACAGTCCTGTTTCAGCTGGAAACTCCTTCCTATCAAAACTAAGACCGAACACTAGGAAACACCTAGTTGTCAATTACAACAAGGCAAGTACTACAATAGAAAAAATATTTATTTCTATTTTCATAAAAGAACATAAAAGAATGTATTTTTGGGGAGTTGGGTTGGGTGGGGAGGGGGTTTGGATGTGGTTGTACCTTGTGAATGCTGAAAAGCGGCAAATAAAGTTTTCTGTTCATTCATTCATTCAACATACTGTAGAAGAGTTTTCAGTTCTGGAAGCTGGAACCACGTCAAAAATATTTTAAATTAATTATAATTGTTTGAATCCATCATAAATCACCAGCAATTTGATTTAGCTTGTACAGGTTGTACCTTGCAATTTGACCTCCTACAATTCAACTGTCCTGCAATTTGAGGGTCAAATTTGCTGGGAGGTTGACTCAGCAATTTGACCTCGGCCCTGCAATTCAACCCACAGAGATGGGCAAAATGTCAAATACAATTTAGAAAACATTGCATTTGATGTTGCTTTGCAATCTCACCACTTCACAATTTGACCCTAATCCAGCAACGGATTAGGGTTCAATTGCAGGGTACGATCTGTACCTGTTGTTTCATCAACGCAAACAAGTGGTGCATTTTCAGACCCCTGTATTTTCTACATTTTAATTCCTACATGAGTCAGGAAATCATCCAATAGAACATTTTTGTAACTGCATTTTTCCGCATCCTTCAATAAAAAAGAATGCAAAAAAGGCAAGCACATGACTGTAAAAAAAAAAAAAAAAACAGCAGAAAATTACTGACGAAACGCGAATGAACCAAATCCTCGAATTTTTTCAACGCCACATGACACAGGCAAATTCCAGGGCCATCTCACAGCTCCATCAACCGAGTCCCTCATTATCCTCGAGTTCCAAGATCTCGTTAGAAAAACTGTGCCAAGCCGACATTTCAGTGTCAATGAGGATCCTATAGTCGGCATTTGCACCAGTGACACTAATGACACAGGGGGAATAATTCACTTGTGGGTCGTAACGCGGAGATGTCTCCTAAATAACGCTCCACTTTAAGCACAAAAAAAAAAAACGCTCTCCGGACACGACCTAAGAGTCAACTACGTAAACGCCACAGCTCTAGCCTTAGTAATTCATAATGTCTGTTATCTGGGTCCATGAATCAAAATCGGGGAGAGTTTGGATGTCGTGTCTAGAACATTTTTAAAATCACTCGTCGAAGGCGGGGAATCCAAGTTTATGCCCTTCGGGGACATTAACTCGACTGGCGAACAAAAGGCTATATCGCAATTAAAAAACGATCAACTTCGGTGGAATTCCGTGGAAAATTTTCAGCGATTGAATTCTGCTCTCAATTGTCTGCACTGCGGCGTGAAACGAATAGATTAATAAAAATTTTGCAATCAGGTGGCCAAACCCGGAAGATACGTACGTACTGCGCTTTTTGTGTCAAGGGAAGTACTATACAGTACTGATATTTAGACTGGATTATCTCAGGAACGGTTCGAAAAATCATCTTAGAACCGGAACTTGAGTAAATGTTTATTATATCCATTTTTTAAAACTGTATTTACGTTGATATTAAGAGCCATCGCGGATATTTTAAACTAAACAAAAGACATGAAAAAGTGGACACCTTTTTTTTAAGGTTTGATGATGGAGTTCCCTTGCGGGATTTGTCCTCGTTTTACGGCGTTGGAAATTTATTTTTGCGCCCTGGAAATATTTTATTGAGCTTGGAAAAACTTTTCAGAGCTATTTTGAGATTCTCTTGATATGCTATTCATATTTTATCGCCCGTATTTTGAAGAGATAAAAAATTCTGAGAAAATGAGTGCATTTTTCCACCTGAAGAAAAATATTCAAGAGAAGAAATGGTGTGCTTTTCAATCAGAATCTAGACTCCCACTATTTCATCGGTAAGATTCAGTGATCTCACAAGCTCCTTTTGCAGAAAAATTTAAACAATTATAAATACTGTACCAATACATTCACTTTTAATTCAAAATTTTTTTTATTTGTTTGAACACAAAAATGCGACACAAACTGCCTTATTTGAAGCATTAAGGTTGGTAAGTTTTCCCATTCAATACATAAACTCAACTGAAATTTATTTTCAAGATGAGGAAACCTTGCTACAATTAAAATGTCTTAATACAATGGGTCCTCAAACAACTTACAGTTGAACCTTGATAAGTCAAACCTCCCTTAATCAAATACCTCTTCAAGTCAAATTATTTTCAAGTCCCCATCTGATTTTGCTTAAAAACAGTGTAGTAGAAGCCTCCCTCAAACCTCCTGAAGTCAAATTTTCTGAAGCCTTTTAGCTAGTATTTTCTTGATGGGTAAAAAAGAAAAATAATGAAACAAGTAACTTAAAGGGGCTTGAAAGGATGTGAAGGATGTGACAGACTACTTGGGCAAATAAACCCCTCGATCCCTTCAAGTTCAACATGCTGTAAACTCATTCAAGAAGTAATTTCTAAGGCCCAGTATATTTTCCTATAATTTTTATTATCCTATACCATTTTTATTTTCCTATAATTCCTCCATGTTTACTGCATAAAATGCTTGTTTCCCCAACTAGAAACCTCCCTAAATAGAAACTTCCCTAAGTCAAAACCTCCCTCGGTCACATTTTTTTCTTGGTCCCTTTGAAATTTGACTTCAAGAGGTTCAACTGTATTAGCTATTCTTGAGTAGTTTCCATTATGAAAAATTTTGAGGACAAAAATTCATGAAATGCTGCTTGAAGTTGCATTACAATAATTCAAATCTGTAACTGAGACCTTAACATTGGAAGCGTTCATTCATCACAAAAACAAAAAAGGTTGAGAAAAACTAACAAAGGTATACCAACACTTATTCATTCATTCTTCTTCTGCTTCTTGGCTAGCATCAATTGATCTACTTTTTCAATTCAATTAGGGGAAAAACGATAATTTCCTTGCAAGACTGTTGTCGGTTTATGAAAGGCAATGACATTTATGTTTTCTTGATATCCATTATCTTTTCTAAATTTTACATAATGGCTAAAACAATAAAATTTAAATCTTTAGCTTTCCTGGCAAATTGTTAGCACCCTGTGACATGAGTGGAGGACTCTTGCTGTAACTGGAAAGTTTTCACTCATAATCATGCAGTAAATTGAAAAACGTTTTTGGAAATTCGAAAAAAATCCCAGAACCTTAGAACATCATGGACTATGTCATGATTTTACTAAATCACATCTACTCTAGAAATATCAGATGTTGCGTCCAACTTGGACACCTTTATAGTGAAGTAAAATGAAATCATTTAACAACTTCGCTCAGAAAAAGGAAGGAAAGCAAATTCTCGATTCAGCATGCTTAATAACCGAATTCTCCTCTCCCTTAGTATTTTAACGTGTTTCATTGACACACATTCGAATTAACATCAAATTCTCACAGTATTTGAATGTGGGTTAGATTCCTGGAGCAGTTTTCAACAAATATGCGGACTAATTACCACAGCCACGAAGATGACTGCCACAATTTCGTTTTAATTAAACCCGTATGCGTGGGGAGAACTTGGTGTTTAAAAATAGCTTAACTGCATACCATAAGACTTCCTACTTCCTCTTGGGCCAAAAAAAAAAAAGACCAGAAAGCATCTGATTTTGCGCTTCAAGACACGCGAAATTAGCGTGAAATTGTGCCCTCTGCCTTTAAATGGTCTTTTTTTCGGAGCTTCGAACAAATGCAGGAAACCATGATTGACTGATGAAAACCTACTCAAAAATATCGATTAGTTTAGAATTTATGAATATAAACACCCTTTTGTGATTTTTTTCTTGTAGATTGATGTAGTTTATGTGCAATATGTGTTNGAAAGCATCTGATTTTGCGCTTCAAGACACACGAAATTAGCGTGAAATTGTGCCCTCTGCCTTTAAATGGTCTTTTTTTCGGAGCTTCGAACAAATGCAGGAAACCATGATTGACTGATGAAAACCTACTCAAAAATATCGATTAGTTTAGAATTTATGAATATAAACACCCTTTTGTGATTTTTTTCTTGTAGATTGATGTAGTTTATGTGCAATATGTGTTCGTGATTTTTCAAGCGTCTTCGCTATTTCTCTTAGACTGATGCTGAAATCAGCTCATTCATGTTTGTTTTTTCGTTAGCGCAGCACCAAAAAAATGACACGAAAATATGTTTAAATTTCAGCGCAGCAATTAATAAGTTATTCATGAAAACATATTCAGGGGCAAATATTTTTCAATGTCTAAGCAGATACGTTTCAGCTAGATTTATATCTTGAGGCATTAGTATTCCATTTTACTTCAACCAAGAAATTGAAGAATACTCATTATATTAGAAGCTTCGGTGTAAAACTTTTTGTGGAGGAACTGCTGGTTAATTTAGACCTGATGGAACTTTATACAAAATTGCTTCTCTCCCACATCAAGTTTTGGTAAAATTCTCTTGCACTTGATATTCAATGTAAAAATCGTTACTGGGGTGATCAAGAGATAATTGCTTGCGGAAATTGCAGGAACATTTTGCTTACTTCGGGATTTCTTCCGTTATGCACAGCAAATGTTGAGAATTTCGGCCCCCAACAGCTTCCTTTTTTTTTTAGATGCTACGAGATGCGTTTCAGTCTCTTCGACAAGTGTTGAGTCATCAGTCACAGTGGACTGATTTTTCCGCCTGGGCGACGGAAACGGAATCCAACCATTTCCGAGTTCCAACTTCTCTTTGACTCTCATTTCTCAGTTCAACTTGATTGGATGGCAGAAAAAAGCAAGAAAGCGTAGCTAAAAACATCTTTGAAAAATCGCAGTAACATTTTCCTCATTTTTTTGATACACCATTTATTTGCTGAAAGAAAGTCCATTGCGGATTTTACAGATCGTCGAGGCGTGACTGCAAGAGAAGGAATTTTTTTTTTTCAATCTTCAAGCCAAGATTGAAACAATTTCAGGTGCAGTTGTTAAGAGCTACCATAAACAAGTATTCTTCTTTTTTGTGTGCCTCAGGCCGTAAACATTTTAGACACAGTATAAAAACAGATGGGAATGGAAAAATAGCCATTTAGATATGATTGTACAGTATAAATATCTTGAGGCATTTCATAAAATTGAAATAACCAAGATTTTGCCTTCGACTCCGGTTCATAGACATGGACCTAGTGTGCTTTGTGTTGCACTTGAAATGCACTGGAAGTGCACTAATTTGTACTTATTCATGCATATTGTGACTAAAACCTCAGAGAGGTTGATTATAACCTCTAAGAATTAAAATATTTTCATGCATGAAAATGGTGATAATTTATCACCACAGTGTGTGCATTTTGTGTCTGCATATTGTTTCAGCTTATTCTTTATCTTTATGGAGGGAATTAATCCCTTATCTGGGTATCACCTTATATTTAACCCTTGTAAGGCAAAGTTGGGATATTTTTGCAAAATTTTGTGCCACTGAGCACTGGGAATTTTAAAAATCCTACTGTTGTACCAAGGCCTACATTAGGGAGAAAGTCCAATATTTTTTTCTGATCCTGCAGAAAATTTTGAATGCAAAATAAAATCTTTCACTGGGTGGCATTTTTTCCTGCATTCCTAGCGTAGGATTTGCATGGAAGAATTCTGAAATCAGTAGAAAATTGTCCTCCAGGATTTTTCTTGACTTAGACCTTGTCAACTTAGGAGCACTTCAGTGACCTCAAGTCAAATTGAAATGCACTGTCCCCAAAAAAAAAATCCTGACCTGGTCGCGCACTGAAAAAAACCCCCTCTGCAGTCCAAAGGTTAAATAAATGAGTTTTCTTATTAACCCTTGGGTGGTGGCAGGTAGATTTCCATTGGGTAGCAGAGCCAGGATATTTTTTGCAGGCTTGCAAATTTCAGTTTGACTGAAGGTCACTGAAAGCCAGCCTTGGCTGGATGGCCAAAGTTGGGAAAAATCTGGGAAAGCTTAAGCTATTGTTATTTTGACCCCAGCAATACTAATCCTATAGCAAGAAATGGGGGGGGGGGAATGCCACCAAACAGGGAATTTTTTTCAGCAACATTTTTCTGTTGAAAGATTTTTAAAAATTGGTATTTTTCTGGACTTCGGCTCTCCTGACCTCAGCAAGAGTTTCCCTTTTTTTATGCTGCATGTGGCACCAAATTTTTCGAATATTTCCTGTCTCCGTCGCTGAAGGGTTAAAGGGCCGAGTTCACTCCAACAAGTCTACCTTTGTTCTTTAAAGAGCAGCATCTGAAAAAAAAGTACAAAGAAATTTTGCTTGTACACTAATCATTGCACGCAAAGTTTCTACATATAATTGGACCTTTTCCCGTAGGATCAGATTTTGTGGGACATTGTTTTATGCTCAGGTCAGGAAAATTTACGTCAAATAATATTGCGCATAAAATATAAACGTAGGTCCGCTAGCTTTTTTTCTTCTCTCTTCCAGGTCGCCGCTTTATTTCATAAGTAACCGTGTCCTGTTCCTTAGAAGATTGATCTGATCACCGAACCAGTGTCCATCAGGATCACAAGGTTCTGTTGTTCGCAACTCAATTCCCGTTATCATTGCGGCTTCACAACCACGACGGAAACAAAGTACATTGAGAATTAAAACAGCGGGGAAAAAAAAAGAAGAAGAAATGAGCGCGATAAGCACGCGGCGTGAATTCTTCCGAAGTACACTTGCACGATCGTAAAAACGTCCCCCCTCATTCGTTTGGGACACAAAACATCTCCAGTTTCTTGGGAACAAAACAGTGACTCAATTAAGAAACACTTAATTACAGTAAACACAAGAAAGAAAAGAGCGACGGATAGTTTCTTTTCCCTCACCATAATTTCGGAATAATTTTCAGGCACTCCGCGTCGCTCGACGCAAGTCGATAATTGACTTATTACGAATGATTATTTATTGATGACTGCCGAAGATACGAGGGTATAATTAAAACGTGTGATGAAAATCACAGGCAATCTTTAATCGGCGGCATATTTAATTGCATTTTTATGTGTTCCGCGTCCGTCTCGAGCTGAAAGGAAGTTTTTGATTTTCCTTGGGCGTTAAAATGACAACGAGAATTAACAATACGTTTTTTTTTCGATGGACAGTTTTTGAACAGATTTATTTCTATACCCCAACCATAACCATTAACAACAAATTTTCATTTTGTAATATTCAATCATCGTCCACGTCAGATAATTACAATAATTTCGTGCGGTGGGTTTTACTAGAGACACATTATAGTGAACGAATTATTTAATATGCTGAGCTGGTGTCCAAATTCTGTACATTGCTGACACAGGACTACAAAATTCGCAGCAATTAAAAAAAAATTAAGAAAGAAATAAAGCTTTTAAAAGTTGCCTCTAATGTTTTCTCGACGACGTGAATTTCCAAACTATTGAGAAGGCCATCTCAAGGTACAATGTTTTACAGCACATCCAAAAAGTACATATTTTTTCGGCAAAAATGAAAATCGCCCGGATAATAGCTTTTTTTTTTTACTTTATTATGGCAACGATAAATTCGGCGCTTTTTCTAGAAAAGTTTACTGAAGACGAGGGAAATTTAGTCTTAACCTGGTAGAAATAGTGGAATGAATTCCGTCTTAACGGCAACAGCACCTCATCTAGATGAATAGCCGCTAGAAATTTTCGACTTTGGTGTCGGTTGACTAGTAAAGCGAAGCACTCCCGAATTTCACTTATTTTTCTTTATTTTTATTTTTTTATTTTTTATTCCGGAGAGTCATGGTGGAAAATTTCCCGTTTGCGACGCGTAACGCCGACAAGCCAACAATGAACTTGGGAGGCGCGAAAATTCTCGGTCGTGACATTGTTCTCGAAAAAAAAATTTATTTTTACTTTTTATCCAGCTTTTGTTTTCATAACCACTAAAGGAAAAAAAAGATGTCATTGTGAATAAAAAAATTTTAATTTATCCGTTCCTTTACTTGACAACAGAGGGCGATGATCCTCACCAAGATGAATTGCACGAGCAGAAGAATAGAAACAAGTACAGTACAAGGACCGGAAAGAATAATTTTTCGCGTCCTCAGATTTACGAGGGTCAAGAACATTTTTATTAGCCAATTATTACCACCGCTGTGCGTTGTAACGGGTCCGTGGAAAATTTCCCGAACACAAGAAAGGAAATTAAAATAATTGGGAAGTGAGGAAAATGTCTTTCATGCATCGATTTTGAATCGGTGCTTCGTCCTTCTTCGCAAAATGCAGGTCCTTTTATTTTTCTGCTGAGATTCGTTCAAGCTTAGGGTGGTCTTTGCATTCAGATGATGGGGGAAAAATGCTAAAAATCACCCGTGAATCAAGAATTTGAATTTTATGCATATGAGGTAGGTATAATGTCTCGTGAAATCTTCGAAGTTGGTTAGTGAAAAAAAAATCAAATGAGCCAGAAATTTACGAAAAACAGAAACTTCATATGACAGATTTTTTTGCTCCACATTTATTGTACTGCATATCAACTTATTTTTAGGGTTTTCCTCAAATTCAAGGTAATTTCTGTGAAGAATTTCATGGCATTTTGAGGACTTGATTACATTTCAAAAAAGCATGATATTGTGCATTAACTCAAACGCCAAGCAGACTTGATTAAGGTGCGCACCTCGATTTTTGTGCGCGAAATTTTGCAAAAAAAAAATAACTTGAACTCTGCATAACACACACTCCATTTTTTGT
Organism: Notodromas monacha; assembly: GCA_905338405.1. Lineage (NCBI taxonomy): Eukaryota > Metazoa > Arthropoda > Ostracoda > Podocopida > Cyprididae > Notodromas > Notodromas monacha. Next base: position 10,377 of record CAJPEX010004214.1, on the reverse strand, counting down.
AAGCGAAAGATTTTTATTTATTTTTTATAATAATTTGTAAAAGACGAAATTTACAATGGTATAAACTGTATCACCCAAAAATATCAATTTTGGTTGAATGAAACAGATGGAAAATTTGTGAAAATTGCAACTGAAATTCCTATGAGAAGGGAATTAAACCGCGGGATGATAAGGGACTTGGTGAGAAAAGCTTCCAGCAGTTGCCTGGAGCTTCAAAGTCTGTACAATACAGTAAAACCGCGTTTGTCGCGCTTCGTTGCAGCTGAATCCTTCCGAGTGAACCATCAACAACGGCATCTTTCCTAAATTAAAAGTCTCAGAGATCCATTTCACGGTTTTCGTATGGAAATCCCGAGGTTCGGGTATCACGCAAATGCGCGATTCCAGACTCATCAGACAACTCGTCAGCAACTTTTGCACAACTTCGGTATAAAATACTTTACTTACTACATGAGGGAAAGTTTAGCAACTGAGGCATGAACCCATCGACCCAGTACGTGAGCTTGATGATGGGCTTAATGACTGAAAATGGTACCATCTCAAAGCACCGCAATTAATGAAAAATGTTTAATTCAAGTTGTATTCCTGTCAAAATTCTCATATTCGACAGCTGAAGAAATTTAATTTGCTTGACGCCAAAAATGTCGTAAGATGGGCTCATCTGCGGACAGATAAACAAAATTTCTTTTTGTCCATATGAATCAGTTTTTTTCGTTTTGCTTCCCACTTGACCATTATCAGAATGTCTGCCTTTTACGGTTACAAAGAAAAACAGTAATCGACTTTTTCAGCTGAAAATTCTCCATGTGGAAATTATCAGAGTTATAATGCAGATGCCAGCAACGTTCACGAAAATTAAAAAAAAATGTTCATAAAGATTCCATCGGTATTTCAGGGAACTTCATAACCCGCGGCACACATGAAATTTGAGAATTTCATTTGATCTCATCATTCGTCGTTTAAATTTAAGCTGATTTATTTCCTAATGCGTTGCATTCAATTTTTCAAAACCGAGATCTGTACATCCGCTCTCGAGGTTCATTACATCCCTATTCCAGCCTTATGACACTGCGAATGGTTCGAAAATTACAAAAATCATTTAACCGCTTTTTACGTCGGGATTATGCAAATTTGCTTCATGCATCAGCGTCATTTCCCCGTTAAGATTCACAATATCAGTTAGACGAACCGGGATTTTCTCCCCCGAGACACTCACGATAAGGTTTTACAGTCATAGGAATCAAGTTATGGACTGTATTTAGAATGAAGAAAATTATTTTTATTGCGTTTGCTCAAAATATAGGACTGTCTCATATTATTGCCCAAAAATGCAAGTTTCCGGAGACTTTCCGTTATGTTTATAATCGAACTAATACAGTACTGTCATGAAAATAATTGCAGAATTATGATTCTAATAGGTATTTAAGGTTATTTCGGGGATTTGGGGAGCATTTTTGTGAAATACTGATTTAAACAAGGCCAAGGCAACTGTATATCATGCAGCGGAAGAAATGTGACTCAATCGAAAATAATTACGAGGAAGGATAATGCCATTTGACAATTTCCAAAGTTCATTCGAAAAAAGGAAAGACAGATTTTTTCTCATCAAAACAAAAGAAAGCAACGGACTTTACTCTGGCTGATGCTCATTTTTGGGGAAAGAATCACGTGAGTAGATTCATTTTTTCAAAAAATCTCAGTGCAGTAAACTTTTGTTTAAAAATATTTGTTTCAAGGTCCCTGCAGCATAATAATACTGTACATTATTTGAGTCATGGTGTGACTAATTTTTTAAAGCAGAGGTTTTTCTCCAGGTTCCAATATATCTTTTGTGACACAACTCTACCTACTGCAGGTGGTACCTTGAAATTTGACCATAATCTGTTGCTGGACTAGGATCAAATTGTGAAGTGGTAAAATTGCAAGACACTGTGTGAAATTCAAAAATATCAGTGCAAAAGCGTGAGAAGAGTGGCCAAAGCAGGTCAAATTGCAGGGCAAGGGTCAAATTGCAAGTCAACCTCCAAGCAAAGTTGACTGTCAAATTGCAGGAGGTCAAATTGCAAGGTACCACCTGTATTATTCTAATCAGTTTCTGAAATTCGAGTGGGTGCTTATGCAATATTTGATACTCCTTTAGAGTCAGACAAAATACTGTTATTGAAATTCTACTGCACAGTGGGGCCCAAGATTTTGATAAATTACTTCATGGACTGTGTCTGTATGTTGGTATGTCTGAATGACAGATCACATTAGCCCATTCATTCCAGTTGGAAATTTTTTAATATGATGATATCTTCTCCTGTTCAGGGAAAAAAAAATTGAAAAGACCATCAAGATTCAAAAAACAATATTTTTCTTGATTCTAAGATGCAGAAAATATCTGTATCGAAGAGAACCACTAGAATCTGCACTTTTGGTATGAAAATAAGTCCATAAAGGAAAAAAAGCACACATACACGCATCTTGCTATATGTCACCCTTTTGAAAGAAACCTTAAAGAATGAGCAAAACTTCGTTTGTAGTGTATTATGAATTTAAGTTTATTCATAACAAGATTTTCAACTTTTCTCCAATGAAAGAGTTCGATTTTTCAAAGTTATGGCATATGTTGAAAAGTAAAATTACTTTTTTGTGAAAATGATGAAAAAGTGTGCGAATCTTGAGACAATGTCATAATACATGTTGGACAGAATTCGGAGATTAAATTGTTTATGAGTCATATTTTTCACAGTCGGGGTCGCCAGTGCACTTCAAAGATACGGCCTTCAAGTGAAACAAGGTTGTCAAATTATTATTCACTACAGTACCAGACCAATGCAAAAATCTCTCACCAGCTGGGATCAGAACACACACACACACACACACACAAAACTTGGCCACAGATCCAAAGCACGCCACAAAATCGAGTATACCCCACTTCTTGCTGGACAACCGACCCCGAAACACACATCCGCTCTGAATATATAAGGTTCGCGTGACTTGTCCTTGCAGCCGGTTAATTGGAAAGCTAGTCATCACGTTTTCTCTCCCCATCACCAGACAGCTTTCGGGTGTGAGGTTGATAACCAGAGCAGTATATATATATATATATATATATATATATATAGAAAGTGGCTCCGAAGCCCTCTCCAACATCAGGTTGCTGGTCGTTCTTCAGGCGCCACCGCCGCCGCCGAGGCGCCGTTCGAGACTGACGCCTCAGAACTCGCATCCCTCTCACTCAATCCTCCCTGGAAGGCAACCAGCCCAGCACTTCTCCACATAGTCTTGGTGTCTCTGATAATGGGAAATCATTTTTTGAATTAATTTATAGAGGATAGTAGTTTGTCCTCTGCTTGAAGAAAAATACAACAGGGGCCCCAAGATGCCAATGTAATTGGTACTTGGACCTTGTCCCTATGTCAGATTGTCTAGGATCACATTTTCCCAGAGGTTTCAATGCTAACATATTCACCAAAAATTTGGGAAACGTCCTCCAATAAATTGAATAAAAAATGTTTCCTCAACTTCAGGATACAGAAAAGAAAATCACATAGAATCTGATCTTTTAGCACCAAAAGGTGCTCAAAAATAAGGAACAAGAATAAATTTTTGCTACATGCTGTGCACAGATGATAGAAAAACTTGAGGAAAAAGTACAAAATTAGCCTATTTTGGATTTTAAGAAGTGAAGGAAATTTATGATGAAATGAATTTTCAATTTTTGTGATTATAAATGCCGTTGAACCTTGACAATTGAACCACCCTAACTTGAATACAGTCAAACTGTACAGTCAAACCTAGATTTTTTGCAATCATTTGTCCAGGCACACTTTGCATCAGTTCTGTTTACAGCTTCTTCTGCAGGAATAATAAACTTGCTTGCAGGAAGTGTTGGCCATTGAGTCTACTGTGTTTACTTGAGTACCATGCGCCCTCAAGTAAGGCACGCACAGGGTTTTTTCAGTTGGAAATTTTGCTAAAATCGTATCCCCAAGTAAGACGCGCACCCCAATTTTTAGTGAATCTAAAACCAATAAAATTCAAAAATAAAAACAGAAATTGAATTTAGACATGAATTGATGAACAAGAATCTGATCAATTTTGAACTGTTTCAGTACAAAAAAGCTTTCTTGTTACATTTTTTCAAAATTTCTCCACTATAATTAAGTATAAAGCACACATAACTTCCTAAAACTTCTTTAAAAATTTGTACCTGCTTATGACGCACACCCCTTTTTTTCTTCTGAAATTTGAGAAAAAAGGTGCACACGGTACTTGAGTAAATACAGTATTTTATGAGAGAGGAAGCCACAAGAAATCATTTGAGGCTCCAATTCACTGATTGTATAATTTATTTAAATTTATTTATGAATATATTAATTATGTTGGATTATTTTGCAAATATAGTGACAAGTAAAATACTGGAGCTGCTTCTCAAAGTTTTGTATCAATCTTTCAAAAGAAGCACACAATGTTGAGATCACATAATTGTTTGAAGAGTTTACCCAATATGAGGAGGTGCTCCTCGCTAAGGATTAGAACATCTAATAAAAAAACTCATCTGTCAATATTACCGTAATATGCCTCACATAAAATACTCTTGACTTAGTGCTACCCTTCCTTAAACCTCACATTCAATACCTTTCAGTGCACTGCATTTGCTTCATGCCAAAAAATGGCCCATGCTTGGATGGTGACACAGCAGTATGTGTATTAAATTTAGTACACTTACAGATTGAATTAGATAAATTTTGTTCAGGTGAAATTTCTGGCAGAGAGCGGAGGTGGCATTGAATCAAAAGGTTTGCTTCCATAAATACCTCTGATCCTGTTGAAAATTCTCACTGTTCTTTTCCTGAAAATATTATGTGTCTCTGAAAAGTATAAAATGAGGACAGGCTTGTTAAGAAGAAGAGGTATTTGAAATATGGACTGGGAAAGGAAAAAGAAAGAATGCTGAGATAAGACAAAAGAATGTTTATTGCAGGCGCCGGAAACGACTTTTTTTGAGTAGCATCTGGGCGAATCACCTAATTGGGTCATTATCAACTTGTCTAACCCGGCGCTCTTACTTGCGTTCGCTCTCAATGAACTTCCCCACAAAAAAAAATTAGAAAAAATAAATCAATAGAGAACCTTCACGTGCTCATTTGCAAAGATCAATAGGTTTACAGCTTCATTTATAGACTAATCAGACTTTTCTGAAATACGATGTATTTCACACATTTTTACGTTAGCTCTCTTTTACCTAATCAAAATACTTTGAGATATTATAAGCAGTACTTTTAGTTCTAGAAGCCAGGATTCTGGACTATCTTGGCTTATAGAGTATTTTGACTTACAGAATAGAGTTTTGAATAAATCGGATTGGAATTTTCAAAACAATAATTTGAAACCTCCCGGATTCATTCTTTCTAATTGCTTTTTTTCATCTTCTCGAAATAGAATCGAATTGTTACAAGGCGAAAATCAGTAGAGGGAAAGAAATTATTGAAGGAGTTCTCCAACTAAATCAGTAACCAGCAGTGCTGGACATAGAATAACTTATTTATTATACTGAACATATCGTTGTACACGATGAGATGCTTGAAGATAAATTTAAAGACCGACGGACACCAGAACATTTTTGTTGTACAAGGAAAATCGCTGTTGAAAGAAATCGTTGAGAAAGTGAACCCGTAGTGAGTTTTTCTTTTAAAGAAAGCTTTTGGAATACGATTTTACAGAATGTGCAGCATAAGATTCGGTTACGTCGAAGATTTTGTAGATTTTTAAAATAAAGTTCAACATGCTTTAATTAAAGCTTGAGCAAGAACAGGGTATTTCTTCTTGAAGACGTTTGGAGGTGTCAATAAGTGGAGCGTTCTTATATAATGACTGTTTATATTATTTTCATGCTTTCAACAATGGAGACCCTGTATCATGCTATATTTTATATACGGTATGTCTCTTCATTTCATTCAATTTCGTGAGTCCAACGATCGAGACCATGCCAGACTTTCGGGATCCGCATGATGATAACACGATTAGCTGAATTCAGTATGCAGGAATTTCAAATTGCCCTCAATTATAACGTTGAACCCCCTGCAAAAACCGCATGTTTAGCACAAAAATGCCACACCTGGGGCTTGATTGCACCTTTAATCAAATCAATGGCATAAAATTGTAAAATTGTAGCCATGGGAAAGGAACAGCCTCAATGAGTGTGAATTGATCATTTCAAATTTTTTGATACCGAAATTGAAGCGAAATTTCTTGGAAATCCATTCTGCACTTCTGAAAAAGTGGAAAAGAATCTTCTGAGGAGCAGATATAATTATTCTAGGTGATCAATCATATGCTGCAGTGTTTTTTTTATTTTATTTTTTTGGGTAGCACTTTAGCTGAGAAGCGCGTAAAATGCTTTGCATATTAAGAGTACCGCAAGAAAAAATATCCCAGGAGAAATGTGGTCTCTTATATACAGGTAAAGATCGTGAATTTTTTTGGTGAAGAATGTACAGTACATGTACCAAAAACTCGAGAACAGCTGTTTTTTTTTTTTAGGTTAATGCCTCACGAGAATGAGGACTATAGTTGAATGACCTTCGGAAGATGCATATACGAGATCATTTGAGTTTTTTGAAATCAAACTGCTGAACACTGATTGCATATAGTGAATATCCAAAAATATATAACTTGCAAGTTTTTTTTCCCGAAATTCTCGTTCTCACGATTTTTCCCGGAAAAGCTTTTCAGTTGAATTTATCAGCGATAATTAATCGCCATCAAAGGCGATGTTGGTTAATTTAATGTGCCATCTACGAAAAGCGTTAATTATTTAAATTCAAATTTTTCGATGAATTGAAAAATTCCCAATTCTAACCTGAAAACACATTCGATGACTCGGTATTAAGACTCCATGGAATGGATTGATTCATACACTGATTTGTAATTCGTAAAAGTATAGCCACCGACGAGGATAATTTCCATTGATTTTTTGCCACTATACGCCAATCAATTTCTTCAATAAGTCACGTCCGAATTTTTGGCGGATTTTGTGTGAGATCTGAGATTTGACTCATAATCGAGTTGATATCGCTGATATGTATAGTACTGTACTTGAATACATTCCAATAATAAAAAATCAGCATAGGTAAAGACAGGTTTTCCACGACGAGGATTTTAGCGTCCAACTTTATTTTTGCTTGAAGAATTCGCATACGTATGCCGTGTGGGGTGGAGAGAGTGCCTGGCGAGACCCCAGCATAGCATCCTGGCTTGGGCTCCACATACGCAAAAGAGTTAGGAAGCGCCACCGGAACCAAGGTCCTGAATGGCACCTGGTTACCGCTTGGCGGAACCGGGTGGGAAGATTATGATCAATAATGAATGTCGAATTCGGTGAGGCTCCGAAGCCATCACTCTGCAAGTAGCCTTGCCTTAGTATGGTTGCTAGCAAATTTACTGATTTCCTTCTCTGAGGACTTGTCTTGTGTGCAAGGTGTATTGTGTGATTGAGATATCTTGAAGGCTTTGATCGAAGCCATCACTCTGCAAGTAGCCTTGCCTTAGTATGGTTGCTAGCAAATTTACTGATTTCCTTCTCTGAGGACTTGTCTTGTGTGTGACATGTATTGTGTGATTGAGATATCTTGAAGGCTTTGATCTTGGTTTGATTTCTGGGCGTTGTGTGCACTGGAATAAAAGAGTGCTTAAGGGACTCCCTTCAGGAGGATCCGGCCTCCTAAAGGCTGCGTACGGTTTTATCTTATTTTACATAAGAATTTGTCATCTTCACCTGACAAAATTGGTGGCCGGCGGGTCTACCGAGAAGCGGTACGAACCTCGGCATTTTCCTCCCTGTACAGAGTTCTGCGTGCTTCTGCTTACACCTACGCGTGAAATCCGGCCTTACTCCTTGTTGAATTTGCAGAATACCCCCCCCCCCGAAAACAAAAAACAAACAGTACTCACCCACAGTAGCGCTGTCATGAGTTCGGTGAATCCATCACCCATTTCCAGCAGGCTGCACGCTACACGCAGGCCTCCGTGGCAATTTGGTCCTCCTCTCAGGGGGCAGGGGCATCGGGTTTCTAATAGCCCTTCGAGCACTAGCAGCCAAGTAAGTGACCACTCGCGGTCTTTGAGTCGGACGCAGCATGCGCCACTCCCAGGCATACCACAGAAGGCTCAGCCCACCGTGCCGCATAGCTCAGGCTCTGTTGCATTGTCCAGCCGTTCCTTGGCTACAACGGCCCCTCGTCCTACGCTAATTAAGTACATCTTGCGTGTCGCTAATGCCGTCGGGGCCATTGATCATATTTTACGGACCCCCAACCACAGGGACCCACAGGTCTGCTTTGAAGAGTACATGCTGCGCTTCCTTGAAGCCGCCGCACACCTGCTCAACATCCCAGACAGACATTTTTCTGAAGAAGAAGTTGCATCCATTCGGATGCTGGCCGACCAGGTAAACAATATACTGGTCTATTCGCTGGATGTCAGGCAGGAGGCATGGGTCAATCTCCGCCCTACCCAGCCGCGTGTACTAGGGGTTGCATTCCCCGTTGCGCCAGGGGAACCTGGGCCTTTTCCAGCGCCTGTTGCGCCAAGCGCACCAGGGTCATCCGCGGCTCCACCACGGGGCGTAGCGCATGTAGGCGGGCCACTTGGCCTGCCAGCAGCTTCATCGGCCTCCCCACAACAACCAGCCGGTCCTGTGATCGCCGTGCAACCTCAGGCATCCTCTATTCTGAATATGCCTGGACCGTCCAGCTACGTCCCCTCGGACTCCGCACCCTCCTTGGTCCTATTTCTGCCTCCATGGTCCCTTGACACGTATCAGCAAGCGCCTGCAAGTTTTGGGGCTGGTCAACCCTCCCAATACGTGCATCACGACCTTGTTAAGTCATACGAAAAGCAAGCGTGCCATGCCACTTTTCCAAAGTTTGATGGCAAAATCGCATCAGAATACCCCTTTGAGCGTCTATGGCATGATTTCACACAGGTCCATCTCATTCCGGCAGACCAGCTCAAGGATGCAGAATGCATACGTATTTTACTGGTACACCTGGACGGCGCTGCTTGCCGTAACATTGGGGCATTTGCACATCAAGATATCCGTATGGACTATCTCAGCATCATTTGCATACTTTTCAACAAGTATGGCAAAACCGACAATCATTGCTTGCAGTTGTATTGCAAGTTTGAACCGCTACCAAAGCCCACAACCATACCCGAATTTTACAAATATTTTGATAAAGTTGTGCAAATCTCAGAAACCCTAAAAACAATCCAAACCAATATGATCCTTGCAACGCAGCGCATGAGCCCTGTCACTTGCGCACACCTGCAGCGAGCAAACTTCCTGGAAGTACTCCAGGTACACTCTGACCACCATGTTCAGGTGGCCAAGAATGAAGAGGCGTGGGCGCAACGCCCTTATGAACAATATTGGTTCTTTTGCGATTTCTTTGCTGACAAACTTAAGTTGGCAGAAGAACCACTGGCCCTTGTCTTTCAGAGCTCCGCAGCTAACCCCATTGCGGCTGCGGTGGCTCCGGCAGTGGTCCAAGCTGCCGTCGCAGCACCTGCAGTGGCAGCGAGGGCCACGGCCTCTACAAGCGAACCCTCCACCTCAGGGGGGAATAGACGTGGTCAACCCAGTAATGGGTACAACAATATTATGAACCGCCGCCGTCCCGGCTGACCGGGACGCTCGCACTCTAGGAGCCCACCCCTCAAAAGTTGGTGGCAAGGACGGTCATCAGAACGGCGCCCCAGCTGCTCCCCACAATGATCCCGGTCTGACAACCACGGCGCACAGCGCCGTGACCAAGACCCTTGACGGGATAATAGGTCCTCCCGGGACAATCGCAGGGGACCACCTGACTGTAACTTGTGTCCCTTTTGTGCGGGACAACATACCCCGACCAGATGTCTGCTCTCACTCAATGAGTGGCAGCAAGCGGTGCGCCGACGACGACTATGCCAAAATTGTCTCGGGCTCAACCACTATGCAAATGCCTGTCCTGTGGCAGGCCGCTGTTGGCATTGCCAACAGCCCCACCATTTGACAACTTGCAACAGGGGCCATCAGCGCAATGTGGCTGCCCCTCAAGCCGCTGTAGCCGCACCGGCCGTCCAGCAAGCCGCGCCTGCTGCACCTGCGGCGGCTGCCATTGCGGCTGCACCTGCAGCACCAGCCGCACCCGCAGCAGCCCCCGCGGCTCTGGCGGGTGTAGCACCTGCGGCGTGACAACCACCAGCGGCAGAGCGCCAAATGGTCCTGGTAGTCTCAGCTCCAACACCAGGGCCCACATGCGCATTTATGGAGACAGCCGCCATCCAATTGGAGCCATCAGGGCATACCGTGCATGCCCTCCTTGACTCTGGGGCCCAATTGACCCT
>CAJPEX010004213.1:6929-23290 GCA_905338405.1 Notodromas monacha | reverse complement strand
CCGAAATACGACCATGAAAGTGAGGTATGCAGTTCGTGTCTGACTTAATTCTTTATTCTTCAAATAATGAAAAATGTTCGCAAGTTATGTGCAGGCTGCCCCCGGATATCGAGCAAGAATCTAAAAGAAGAGCTCCACGACCTGAAAGTGTTTATAGGTTTCAAAAAATTTGAAAATGTTTAGAGTAAAATTTAGACTATTGAAAAGACAAAAAACACCCTGAAAATGTCTCGAATAAAAGTTGTTCGTTAATAGATACAGCATTAAAATTTTGTACACCGAAGATCAGATGGATACCAGCTCCACAATTTTATTTTATCAAATGTACTCAAAACCAAAGCTTTTATGTGTAGAGTGATCCAGGGAAATTTTTCCCACGCCAAGTATGTAATATAGAAGAGATAAAATCTACCCATTTTATTAATAAATTAATCGTCCGGTTTATTGAGACTATAGTGGAGAAATTTACATTGGAGATCTTTCGAAACCATGTTCCACATTTTGTTCAGAGTTTACTTTTTGCCCAGATTGGATTGGCGAAATCTTGGTACAGTCATTTGAAACTGCTGAGCAGCAGTTCTTCGCTTTTTCTTTCGATTACTCGGTTTATCGGAAATTTATTTCTAATTTTCCCGACTATTTGCCGCCAAAATTGAAATAGTTTTATCCTGCTTCTATGGTCTATATAATCCATCAATCATACGTAGCTCCAAATTATCTTGACACGCAATTGTGAACGATTGAACCTTCCACCTCATGTTTCACTACCAGCAATGTTTAACGTACACCAGTGTGACAAAAAGTAATGTTTTTTTCCATAAATCCTCATTTATTCTTTTTTTCGCAGGTCAAGTATCTTGACTTTCACTTGAATCAAAATGTGGCCAAAGAGCATAAAAACTGGAAAAATGCCAGAAATCTGGTACCATTATTTGCAAGCGTAATATTGCTTTCGACTCACGGTTTGAGTGGTGGAATCGACACGGTGACTTATCTTGCACTGATCTTTCAACGACTCAAAATTCCAATCAATGGCAGTTTGATTGGAGTGGTTTTTGCCATAGGACAGGTATTTATTCCTCACTTATTTTCATTAACAAATTTCGTTCATATCTTTGATAATAAAGCAATAAAAAAGTCTTTAATTGAACCCTTGCATGTAATGTCGAAATTTATTATGATTTTTAATTTTTGGCCAAATCTGTTGTGGATTCCGCCTGAAAAGTTTTCCTCCCACTTCCTTTCAGGTCTTTGTGCTGGTCGTGTTTGCGTTGGTTGTGGATAGGATGCCACGAAAATTCTACTTGATTTTTTCGGCCTGCTTAACAATTGCTTTGCTCGTTGCGACATGCGTTTGCTTCTTCTTTGAAAAACGAATTTTGGAGATGAGCGGCATGAACTGGGTGGTTGCTTCTTTCGTCATTGGATTTCTCACGGCAACAAACTTAGGTGTCGCTCCATTAGGGTATGATGGGGTCCAATGAACCCTGGATTTCATTCTCAATCACATATTCAAAGAAGTACAATACAAGATCAGTAAATTATAACTGCGCAATTAGGCGCTATGCTGGGTTGCTCTTCATCCTCGAAGTTTAAAGATGTCTTCCTCGAAAATGGGCAGAGGATATGTTTTGATAGAATGAGACAGTGAAAACTCTAGTGATGTCTTTATAGGCAACGGAATATCTTGTATTCTCACTCCATCCTCGCATTTGGAACATTATTCGTTGTCCATAGTTCTAGCCTTGTACTTGAATCATGTCAAAGCGATGAATATTTCATAGAAAATGTACCGTAATTTTGTCGGGAGTTTTAATCATAATTTAGGTGCAGGCCTTGCTGCAGACTCTTCTAATTGCATCAATCAAATCTCAAGTTTCGTCATGTTTAACATCGGAAAATTATATCACATGATGCGCGATAAATTTTGGATCACCAATGCAATGTAACATTTGCAAACATTTCAAAGAAAATGTCAAATTTGATTCCAGGATGTAAAATGAGGATTCCTCTCTACCTTCGCTCAGCAATTCTCAACTCCGGATTTGAGATGTTTTGCTAAATGTGGCAAACGTCAATCGTCAACCATATATGGCTAAAAAACTTTTACTCTAATCCTTCGAATTAATGGCTGAAAATTTGGAACTAGTGTTTGTGTTATCTGCCTAGAAAATACATTTATTATGCTGAGATGATGAAACTTTTGAATTTCAACGAAATAGAGGTGTAACTCATTTGCCAGATGAGAAAAATAGTTATCCTTGTGACTTCTTCTCAAATTTACCCTCAAAACTGCAGAAATTCTGCGGTCGTAGGAAATGTGAAATATTTTGTTGGCTATGCACTTCTATAACAGGCAAGCCTCAAATGTTCTCAAAATATTCTAAAAAAAGGAACACGGTAATAAAAACCATGATCGGATCCCAATACTGTACAGAGCCCACGTCAAATTTCGAAAGAAATAAATAAACCTGTGTAGACCATACTTTTTTAAATCTTATTTATTGAGTTTTAAAAATTCTATACGAAACACGGGGTTGCCTGCTGTCTGCCGCGCGGCCTATATTGTACTTGAGAGTCGAGAATAAACAGGTTCATTCTTTTGTGAAGTTGATGTAAATCATCTTATCTTAATAAGTTAATCAAAATTTTACCTGGACTGTAGACCGCCCGAGTTTTTAATCGCCGGAAGAAGTATTCTCCTTGAACTCGAACGTGATACATAGAAAAACTACATAGATTCTAGTACTGTTTGCTACGGGACTCAATCAACCTTCAGTCTCTAACCTGTCGTACTAAATCGTTAAAAAAATTAATCCTGGTTCCCAGGTGGGTGGTTTCGGCAGAACTCTTGCCGACAACGGCAAAAAAAGTCGGACTATCAGTGCTTCACGGAGCCCGATGGTCTACTGGGGCCCTGGTCACCTACCTTTTCCCAATCGTTTCTGAAATCGCCGGAATGCAGTACGTGTTTCTCTGGCACACTCTCTACATGGTCTTCTACTTGGCCTTTGTCGCATTCTTCGTCCCGGAGACCAAGGGCAAAACCGAGCCTGAGATACAGCAGTTAATTCAGCAACAAGTGCCTTGGCTTATTTCCCCACAGCCGTTGCCACCGCGGAATGACCCAGCTCCGACAGTCGAAGAAGATTCAACAAATGAATGAAGAAATAATTCGCAAAACCAAACATGGAAAAATGTCCCCTGCGATTTTGAATTGTGTTTTTGAAACTCGACCGTATTGAGATTGAAATATTGATGTCTTGCCTACGCCAGAGCAGTTGATTAAATGCATATTTCTTACATTTTTCTGCTCTAAATTTTATGATATACGAATATCTTTCGCGATTACGCGGAAATTTTGGTATGAATTTTCTTAAAAATAAAAGGTGTCATGTTAATGCGTGAACAGTGTGATGAGCATCAGTGTTGGAATACTCTAGGCTGGGAGGGGGCATTGAATAGGTCAGGTAGGTCACGTCGGCAAGGTCAAGGAATTTGACTCTCTTCTGGGAATGCCGGTGTTGAAGCTTAATGCTATTGAAAATGCCGCGCTTTCTCATATTTATATTATTCTCTTGCTTTTTTATGCTGGTAAAGTCCTGAGTCTGGTAGGATACATCCTAATATGTAACCGTTATCTCTTTTTCAGTTTTGGTACTTTACCCCTTGGCGCGTTTTCTACGACGGGTTGGTTCATAAGTTTTGAAACTTCTTAAAATAAATCATGTGAAGTTTCTACAATTTTCAAAAAATAGTTTTACTCGCCAAAAATTGAGTTCTGTTAGTTTATTAGGCACCCAGTGACTTATTCTGGCTGCTGTTCGCGACAGTGAAGAACGACCTGATACGAATGGAATTTATTTTGAGGACAGGGACAGCCTCATTTATTCCGTCAAAGAGCAGCTTATAATCAACTAACGAAACTCTATTTTTGGGCACTGTTTTGATTGTTGGATTTATTGCATAAAAATGCATTAAAATTGGCGGAGAGTATGCTTAACCGCCCTAACGTGTTGCCAAATGATGGGGCTATGCGAGGAAAGACTAAAAATTTGAATTGTTAAAATTCTTTTGGATCTATTAAAAAAAAAAAGTCTCAGGTCTTCTGAACCAATTCTCGTTGGTGATTCTTCCTTTCTGTCTGCAGTTTGAGAGGCGTCATAGATTTTCTGCTGCCGGAGATCCCAGAAAATGATCTTTGCTTGACAAATATCACAGAAGAGAGTAATCATTGTACAGTAAATTCATGAGTATAGAATTATTTGTATTCCCATCTTTTTTATGATTTCACGTGCGACTCCCGGAGAATGGATCCATGTGACGGAACCTATAGCAGGAATCAGAACCGCGGAGTAATTTCAAGTTTGGCTTCAACTTTGAAGTTGCTGCATGCCTATGGGAAACTTCTCTGTGTACAGAGAATAGTAGTGTGTCTCATTTGTTCATCTGCTGTCTGTGTGACGCAAGTTCGCCTTGAACGGCTTGACCGGCAAAAGTCATCAGAAATGTGAGTTTCTCCGCTGGATAATCGCTTTGTCATCCTGTGGCTCCGTCGTTCCGTCTCTTACACATGACATCCCACATACCACAGGGAAACTTCCACAGAATTTTTATATTGTTAAAATTTTGCTGCGCATGAAAGTTTCCCCTCCTATAACCACGTTTCACGTATCCTTGAAACATACGCACGACTATACGCTGTATAATTTTTTTAATTTATTATTTTTTCACTGCGCTCTGACTTCGAAAAAGGTTCTGCCTCACAAATTTCCTCATTCTCACGCAGTGTCGAGTCCGAGGAGCAACGCGTTGTAATTTTCCTCCTTTCGCTCGGACACATGCGTTGACAGCGGGACGAAAACTGAGGGGGCGGTGGAAAACTCTGTCGGACGGAAATTATTGGCGAACAAATTTTCCACTTATGCGATGAAAACCTGTGTTTATTGTCACAAGCTGTGATGTTATTACGTGTCCGCTACGTGACCGTGTAGTGATCGTCATGATAGTAAAAAAAAAGTGGTAATCAGCCGCGGAGTGAACCGCGTGGCGGCGCTGGGAAAATCTCGAAATGAGTCGGTACTGCAAAACTGCCTGAAGCTTTCTCAGTACATTGTGTGACAGTGGTTTTTCTTCCTCTTGTCGAGACCGATATATATATATTTTTTTTGTGAATGCCGCATTTACTTGAAAATGAGACACCTTCCATTAAATAATATCTGCACTCAAAATTTCTGTATCGCGTTTCCAACGAAATTATATTCGCCAAAAGCTAAAAAATATATGTTTCTTTTTTAATGCCAAAATAAAAAGATGACTAGAAAACTCGTTTAATGACATCGACGGACATTACCTAACCGGAAATGACGAAATTGTTTAAGACATAATCTGTACTTCTGGCATGTTAGCGCATGGCAAAACCAAAATACAATTGCGAAAAACACGTGACGACTTATTTGCATAAATAATTTTTTGAAATTCGATTTACAACTTGACTTTAAAGCATGATAAAGCTTAACCAATGACAGTAAAATTTTTGAAAAGGCAACTGAATGAGCTTTCAAGTGGTATCCATAACACTTTAAGGGATACAAATGCTAAAAAATCTGGTCATTTCTTTCTTACCCTTCTTCAAAAATCAGCAAAGTTGAAGTAAAAATTATATGCATTGCAGTAGGTAAGCTACTCTAGTGTTTTACTACGGCTATTTCGACTTCAACGGCGATTGAAAAATCCATGGGTCTCATTTTCATCTATATTTTAATTGCCCAGTAAATGTGATGAATATAACAATCATTAAGTTCGCGGTGACCGATTTACCGCTAGAATGCAGCAACTCAGAAATGTCAAGACAAATTCTTGAATCGAATTCCAAAAAAAAAACTTCAAAAGACTCCAGATTTAGTTTGCATCAAAGCTCAATATATTTTTAACCTCTTCGAACATGTTTAGACCGTATACTGCAACGATTATAGATTAAACCGTATACTATACAGCAAAATTTTTAAGATATCGCATTTTAAAAGCTATTATTTCCTTCCTCCGACAATTTGTTCAAACGACACATTTTTAGAGCCATGGCAAATTGTATTATCTCATTGAAAGTTGAGAATATGAAACAAAATGAGTCGAAGACCATCGAATCAGAATTCAAATTCCGCTTTCCATGCTTCGTCGTTTCATATTGATATAGCGTTTGAAACCTTCACAAATTGTTCCTTGGTACCTTTGTGAGTGCCTCGGGTTCCATACTTATAACGGATTCGGCAATTACCATCAATTAGCGGTGCTTCGGAGAGAGGAAAAAAAGAGTTCTCCATTGTCCTGAAGTTGAAATCGATTTGGTGCATAAATACCGGTGTTCCGTTTTATAGTCGGCAGAACCACAAGGATACCCATTGTGGGCGAATTAGCGTTTTAAAAAAAAGTAAAGGGCTGCGGAGGATGATGCGTGAGTCGCTGTGAGTGCCACGGGAAAACAGAACAACTACAGAACAGGCAGAATAAGGAGAAGAAGAAAAAAGAAAAAGAAAAAGAGGAGCAATAACGGAGAAGGCGTACCAGGAGCCGGTCGGTGGTTCGGGTTATCCTCGATTACTCTTCCCTTTCCTCATCATGTCGGGATCCGTCGGAAATCCGGCTAACAAGGTTGCCATGCCGTCCGGGATCCCCATCAATCACTTCAAGCAGGTTTTTTGAATACTCCAACTATATTGCCCCTATTTCGACTCACGCCCCAGGCAGCAATTACGCATTGTCCCGCAAAATCATGCGTTTCGGGTTTCCGGAAAGTACAGGCGGGCTCCCAGGGATGGAAAGATATAGAGTGTGGGCGCAATTACTGTACTTCCAACGTGCTGGGACCGTTTCTTTTTTTAAATGCACGTTTCGAACGGAACTGGAAGATGAAGACCTGCCAACGAAAGGAGACACTTTTTATGGATGGCACGGATAAAAAGGCTCAGGCACCCGGAAGTTGAGGAAATTGCCTATCATGATACTGTTCAAAGGGAATGAAGACGTGGGAAAACGCGTGGGGTACCGTTAAAGTCCAAATTAATCAAAAAAGTTCATATCTGCTTCTGGAAATATTGAGATGCCCAAAGTCAGCAGTTTCTGAAGTAAATTAACTCTAAAAAAATACGCAACAGGAATGTAAGTTATTTCTAAAAAAAATATGTATACAGTACTTCGCTTAAACCGCACAGTAAACTGAAATTTCGCAGCTTCAACAGAAGACCTGAGCTAG
Source organism: Notodromas monacha (assembly GCA_905338405.1). Classification (NCBI taxonomy): domain Eukaryota; kingdom Metazoa; phylum Arthropoda; class Ostracoda; order Podocopida; family Cyprididae; genus Notodromas; species Notodromas monacha. The sequence continues at coordinate 16,041 of CAJPEX010004213.1, read as the reverse complement.
AAGAAACCCAAATGAAACGAGAAGAATTTCCAAAATCCATTTCCAAATTCATTTCAAAAATGAAACGAGAATGCATGTGACTTTTTTAAATCATTCGCAGAATTCCTCGGCATTTAAAATTTACTCAAATAATGTCAGTTTTCATGGAGTAAATATACTCGTATGTAAAAGAAAACCTGCCATTTAGAAAAGCTGAATGAAGTTTACCAACTTCCAATAATGCATTGATGAATCAAATCAAATTACGTGAACAGAAGAATATGCCAATCAGATTCATAGGTTTCCTATACACGATATGTGATATTGTGGGGGAAACATACGGTCTATGAGAAAATGAATTTTTTCAAATGCTCATTACGTCTGTAATATGCAAAATTTTTAAATTATACGTTCGTCTGCGTATCGAAGATCTGCCCCCTAGAAAAACAAAGAAACACAATCTGGGAAACTATCAGCACTGTGAAAAACACAAAATTTTACAAGAATAAAAATCTTCCAAAAATATAATATTCGGGTGCAATAACTTGGATAGTTGTTATCTTGCATGTGATGTTTTACATTGTAGTTGAACTTTTTTTTCGAAGAGTGATTTTTCCTCATATCATCCATCCATGAACTTTTGCGAAAACATGTTTTGCCGGCGTGTTCTCCAAAACAAACCCTAGTACACTGTATAACTTTCAAATTTTCAGGTAAATATTTTCGGGAAATTTAACTCTGGCATTCTGGAGAATCTTTATCAATGCGAGAATATTCGGCCGACGGGATAAAAAAATGAAAATATTTTTTATCTTTGAAGACATTAATTATACGTACTGTATCGAGAGCTGGCTTGCCTTAATTTTCTAATTTCGAATTCATAACTGCGTTGGACTGAAAAAAATACATTTTACAAGGTAAGTTCGCATACAAGGCGTATTTCGAATTTCAAATCACGAGAAACGGTTCGACATATAAATACATGGCAGTTTTGGTTTATATTTTTGCATTTTGGCACGCATTAAATAAGAACGTCGGTTCTAGATAGCTTGTCTGTTGATTGACATGGCACTCCATTCAATTGATCCATATCCATCAGTAAATTTTTATGGCATTCTTTTACATCGTTTCCATTGTTAAGGTTGTGATCTATGCTCACAACATGACATGAAAAATTGAATATCTCGATCTCAGCACGATCCATAAAGATTCGTGGAGTGCACAGGAATAACCAAATGTGAAACGATATCAAATCATCGAGTTTATTCACGAAGTGAACTTTGATAATAAATACGATGAATCTTGTTCTAGTGTTCGTGATCATTGACATGAGAATTGCACTTTTTTCCTGCAGTTAATCACATGCATCACGATTGGCAGTTGGATGGTTAACGTCGGAATGGGATATGGCTACGGAATGGCGACGTTGGAGTCCATCAAGACCGATTCGGACTTGGAGTTCGAATTCTCTCAGAACAAGGAAATCATGTTCAGTAAAGTTTTGAGGACAACTATAGATTCAACATTTAAGATTAAGTTTGAATGTACAACTTTATAACAGAGCTTATGTTTTTCCTGGGAGCGTCGATTGGAGCATTATTGGGAGGAATACTGAGTGACAAGTTCGGTCGAAAAGTCCTCCTTACGTCGTGTGGTGGACCCGTGATCGCGGCTGGATTCATTTGTCTTGGATACGCACGTTGGTTTGAATTGATTCTCGTTGGAAGGTTAGTGGGAAATGTGTTTCCGTTTAAATGACCGAACGTAATTATGTTCGCAGATCACGCATAAAAAAAGAAAATTCACATGTTTCCTAAATGCGTGGCCATTCTCAGATTTTTTGCTCAACGATTATTAAATTTCAGCTGTATGGAGGGAAGCTGAAATTCTTTGAACATATTTCAGGGATGTCCTGTCGGAAACGGGTTCTGATATTTCTAGAGTAGATATTTGATTGAAAATCAAGCCCATGATGTTCTAAAGTGTGGAGATCTTTTCCGATTACTTTTTTAAAGTAACTGCAAATGATGATAAGTGAAAACTTTCCAGCGACTGCCAGAGTTCTCCCCCTATGACATAAGGTGCTACCGGAAATTTGTCAGGCCAGCTAAAACTAGAAATTTCTCCGTTGTTTTAGCCATTACTGAAAATGTTGATGGTTAAAACGACAAATTTAAATTTTTTACCTGACCTGTCAACATTTAGCACTGTATTACTTGGATGGAGAACTCTCTGGCTGTGATTGTAAATTTTTTACTTGTCATCATCAGTAAATTTAAAAAAGGAAATCCAAAAAAAATCCCCGAACCTTAGAAAATCATGGGCAAGGTCACGATTTTTTTACCATCAGATTTACTTAAAATTATAACCCGCGTCCAACTCGAACAACCCTCGTACAGATTTATTCGAAGTTTTTAATTTCTTCCCAAATTTCTATCGTAATATTTTGCGTCTTGAGCAAAAGAAATATTCAAGATGGATTGAGATAACCTTCTCACGGGAATATAGGATGCAATATCAGCAATAATTTTTTCTGTCCATCTGCATGAGACTATAGGAATAGAAAGATTCCTCTGAAATACCGTACTAATGGAAGACATATAATACTGTACTTTAGAAAAGTTCATTTTCTTGCAGTTTAAAAAAATTTGGAATTTTTAAAAATCTAAGGCCAGTGTAAAAAATTACGTAAATAAAAAAATAAGTAAAATGAAAGAGTTGTCCAGGTATTTCGAGAGAGAATTTTCCAAGAATATCGTGATGACCCTTGATGTTGTAGGGATGGTTCATACATTGAAAAATGTTCGTGATAATGCTTTTGCAACTTTAAAAAGCAAAAGATAAATTTTTAGTTTTGAAATTGGTATCATTCCATTTATTTATTCCAGATTTTTGACGGGCATTGGTAGCGGGACGATCGCAGCTGTTGTGCCAATGTACTTGACGGAAGTGACTTCGATTGAGAAACGGAATCCCATGGGGATCCTGGTTCAGTTTTTCTTCATCATTGGGGTTTTTAATGCAGTCATGACTGCTTACATGCTGGATTACCGGAAGTTGGGTTGGATCGGAGCAGTTTCTGTTGTTCCCAATATCGTCGGCACCTTATTTCGCCCTGAATCACCAGTTTGGCTCGTTCAAAATGGTAAAAAGGAAATTGCAGCAAAGGCATTGTCCAGAATCCGCGGAATGCATTACGATCGTCAAGCTGAGGTAAGCCATCGAATCTTATTCCGAAATAACGCAGAAAAAAGTTCCGGCTCTTGATCATTTTCGCCAAGAGCACGAAGAGTGAGACAAAAAAATTAGCGATCGCATTTTTAATTTGATATCAGAGAAATTAAAGCTGACAAAGCATTAGATCATTTTTTTGATGATTCAAAAGATTCAGCAAAAAAAAATGGAGGCTTCGTTACAGAGAAAGAAATTTCGGTCACTTGAGGCAATTTTTTCGGACGATTCTTTCAGTTCCTAAGTCCGAAGATTTCTAATTTGTCAATAAAAAATAATATCTTTCATTCTGTTTTTAGTTTGTGCTTGCATGGAATTATCCTAGAGGTTATCCTTGAGCAATCTATGTGGATACACGTAACCACGTTATGTAACTTTTTTTTAAACTTCGAATGAAATTTATGTTTAAAAATTGCGTAAAATGCTCGGAAAGTGTAAAATGAATTTTTGGAAGTATATTGAGAACATGGCTTATGGCAACTTCCAAAAAGCCCCTATACTGTAGTAGTAGTGTTCAGTATATTTTCGTCTGTGTAATTTTTGCTCTCAACTTGGCTAGTGGGAGTCCGGAACTAATTCGGCAAGTAAACAAGTTCGCAGCACTAACGGTCTCAGAAGGAAGGCTCTTCATCAGATTGGATCGGACCAAGTTTTTTGCATCTTTTTTATTTCACTTTTTCCGGTGTAGGTGAAGTATTTGGCTTCATACCTTGTGACAGATCCCACGGGACGCCATCAGAGATCAGAGCCCGCAACATCGCACACGAAACTTTTGCAAATCTGCTTGGCGACCGTGTTGCTCTGCACTCACAGCATCAGCGGTTTCCTCGACATACTCGAAAAATTGCCCGAAACATTCAGTATTACCCTCGGGTTGTCCGTATCTCCGATCCTGTTGCTTGCTGGATTCCTCGGGGCCCAGGTTATCCTGCTATTCGTCATCGCCGGGATCTTGTTGACAGCAGCGAGACGGAAACGAGTCTTTTTGGTCACTACTTCCCTGGCGACATTGTTTTTGTTTGTCACCGGGATCGTGTTACTGATGGTTCAGCACGTGGGGCAATTTCATGGGTGGCAGTTCGTGTCAGCGTCAAGTCTGCTACTGTTTCTCAGCTTTGCGAATCTGGGACCCGTGGCTCTTGGGTGAGGAAGAGGGTTTCAACTTTTTTGGGAACGTTCGAGTGGAATGATCAGAACAGGGCTTCAGTAATATTTGTGCTACTTCTGCGGTATATTAAACTTACAATAATTAATACTTATAATATTATAAGGTACAGTCGAACCTCTCAAATCGGAAAAAGGCAGAAAATCGGAAAAAGGCAGAAAATCGGAAAAAGGTGTAAATTATTGTTCAAAATTTTTTAGAAGTTCGCGTGTGCTTCATACTTGATTATTGTAGGAATTTTTGGGCCAAGTTCTACAGAAAAAAATATTTTGATGGAAAAAATTGAAAATTCAAATTTGGGTGCTCTAATCTTTGAAATAGTACAGTTTTAAAATAAAAGTAATGGGTGAGCGTCTTACTTGGGGATAAATTTTTGTCAAAATTTTCAACTGAAAACTCTTGGTGCGCGTTTTGTACTCATCAAGGGCGCGTGATGGTACTTAAGTAATTATGGTAGTTCACATAGTTCAACTCCAGTGAGACCCCAAGATGCGGACATAATTGGTGTATCAAGAGTGTCGTGGTGTCAGAATGTCCCTAAGTTGAGTCTCATTTTCCCTTAGACTTCAATGCTAATGTATTTAATCGCTTTTCCTTTTTTCAAAAATTAGAAATGAGTCCTAACAAAATTTAATACAAATTGTTTCCATCAACTTCAAGTTGTGGAAAACAACAGTGCAGAACAGAACCACATACAATCTGATCTTTTGGTATCAAGAGGAGATCAAAAAGCAAAGAATAAGAATAAGTCTGGCTAGAATATGCACAGATGATGATAGAAAACAACTCTGAACAAAGAAGCACAAAATCAGCTTACTTTTGATTATGAATTAGAGTGACTTTATCAAGAAATATATTTTCAATTTTTCTGAATATAAATGGCTTGATTTGTTCAAAAGATTATCAAAATTAAAAACTAAATTGTTTCGATTTTTTAGAAAATTTCAGGAAAGTGTCCCTAACTCGAGCCAATGTCCAGATGTCGGGCCTGATTTTTCTGGTTTCAAGTCGAATTGTCCAAATATTGGGGTTTCCGCATATATCGGGGGCCTCACTGTAATTCCTGCTGATATCCTACTTGAGCCTGCAGCACTGAGGAAAAATGCGTCATGACGATGGAAATATTGCATCTTCGACCGATTTTCCAGGTGGACGATGTCGGTGGAAGTTCTCTCGACTGGGGCAAAGCGTGTCGGGGGGTCGATGCCTCACGCAGCCAGGTGGGCCACTGCAGGCTTGATCGCCTATGTTTCTGACACCACTGATAGACGGATGGAGTTTCCGATAAGCTGTCTGGTCTATGGAGGATGTTTGCTCGCCTGTCTGGCTTTCCTCATACGCTACTTGCCGGAAACCGGTGGCAAAACCGAGCCGGAAATCATGTCCCGGTTCGGCTGGGCCAGCAGCAGCGCAACCCGAAATCCCGGGTTGTGATCGACTCGGGGAATCAAGTCCTGCTGCTTTTTGGGGCGGGGGGGGGGGGGACGTTTCTATTCTGATCCTGCGAATCAATACGAACAGCTAGGCTTCGACTTGCTCTCCTTCCGTCGAGCCGAGTTCAGATAAAGATTCATTTCCGACGTGCTATATAATGTACTGTTCTGTATACTAGAACCCAGTTTCTGAGACCTCTCATCCTTCCTGTGATGCTGGTGTGTCTTTTCATCGCACTGATCTGAGTTATATGTCAGACGCTTCATGCTGAAATCTTTTTCAGCTCTTTTTTTTAAAGTGAATACAAAGACGTACAGAAGTATTCCACGTTGATAAGGAAATTTCTTCAAACTGAAGGATGATTTTTAAGCGAGTGTTTTTCACCCATTTAGTGAATGGGGCCTTTGAAACACCGGAAGCAAACTTTGCATGAAGTGCTGGGCATCTTTAGTACCTGTACCACCAGTGGACCATGAATCGAGTGTTTAAAATTTCGCCTCATGAAAAAATGTGTACCTCATTCTTGTAAAAAAAAAAAAACTCGTTTGGTAATGGACAGTTCGAGGCACGTATACTCGAAGCAATATTTGCCGAAAATTTGAAATTATTTGTGTTTAATATCCTTTAATGACGTTAAGATATTCTTACGAAATGCTTACTCTCGAGACGAAAGTAAGTGAATGAAATTAATTAGTCGAGCTAAATTCCAACGTGAGCCTGATTACTTCTGATGTGGATAACCAAATCGGCGATACAATCACGTCCAAAAGAAGAAAATGTACTCCCATGATTGAGTTTTGCTAAAAACAAGGTAAACATTAAATTAATGATGTACATGAGAAAACGTTTTTTTAAACTGATTTTGTTTTTAATTTGCACTACGAATTTGAACCTTGAAATTCAACGAGAAATTCATACACGGAGAACTTTTGATCTTGCCTGACGACCCTGGAATTCGTGAAAAAATTGAAAAAACTTCCAATCATTTTTTTCAGAGCACATTCATATTTTCAGAACATCACTTGTTGACTAGATTTCAGGACGGATGCGTGAGTCAATCACAGGAAAACTTCGGAATAATTTGAGACCAACCATGAGAACAGTATCCACGAACACACTTTTGCGACAAATAATGGTAAAAAGGAAATTGCAGCAAAGGCATTGTCCAGAATCCGCGGAATGCATTACGATCGTCAAGCTGAGGTAAGCCATCGAATCTTATTCCGAAATAACGCAGAAAAAAGTTCCGGCTCTTGATGATTTTCGCCAAGAGCACGAAGAGTGAGACAAACAATTAGAGGTCGTATTTTTCATTTGACATATCAGAGAAATTAAAGCTGACAAAGCATTAGAGCATTTCTTTGATGTTTCAAAATATTTAGCAAAAAAAAACGGAGGCTTCGTTACAGAGAAAGCAATTTCGGTCACTTGAGGCAATTTCTTCGGACGATTCTTTCAGTTCCTAAGTCCGAAGATTTCTAATTTGTCAATAAAAAATAATATCTTTCATTCTGTTTTTCAGTTTGTGCTTGCACGGAATTATCCTAGAGGTTATCCTTGAGCAATCTATGTGGATACTCGAAACCACGTTATGTAACTTTTTTTTAACTTTGAATGAAATGTATGTTTAAAAATTGCGTAAAATGCTCGGAAAGTGTAAAATGAATTTTTGGAAGTATATTGAGAACATGGCTTATGGCAACTTCCAAAAATCCCCTATAGTAGTAGTGTTCAGTATATTTTCGTCTGTGTAATTTTTGCTCTCAACTTGGCTAGTGGGAGTCCGGAACTAATTCGGCAAGTAAACAAGTTCGCAGCACTAACGGTCTCAGAAGGAAGGCTCTTCATCAGATTGGATCGGACCAAGTTTTTTGCATCTTTTTTATTTCACTTTTTCCGGTGTAGGTGAAGTATTTGGCTTCATACCTTGTGACAGATCCCACGGGACGCCATCAGAGATCAGAGCCCGCAACATCGCACACGAAACTTTTGCAAATCTGCTTGGCGACCGTGTTGCTCTGCACTCACAGCATCAGCGGTTTCCTCGACATACTCGAAAAATTGCCCGAAACATTCAGTATTACCCTCGGGTTGTCCGTATCTCCGATCCTGTTGCTTGCTGGATTCCTCGGGGCCCAGGTTATCCTGCTATTCGTCATCGCCGGGATCTTGTTGACAGCAGCGAGACGGAAACGAGTCTTTTTGGTCACTACTTCCCTGGCGACATTGTTTTTGTTTGTCACCGGGATCGTGTTACTGATGGTTCAGCACGTGGGGCAATTTCATGGGTGGCAGTTCGTGTCAGCGTCAAGTCTGCTACTGTTTCTCAGCTTTGCGAATCTGGGACCCGTGGCTCTTGGGTGAGGAAGAGGGTTTCAACTTTTTTGGGAACGTTCGAGTGGAATGATCAGAACAGGGCTTCAGTAATATTTGTGCTACTTCTGCGGTATATTAAACTTACAATAATTAATACTTATAATATTATAAGGTACAGTCGAACCTCTCAAATCGGAAAAAGGCAGAAAATCGGAAAAAGGCAGAAAATCGGAAAAAGGTGTAAATTATTGTTCAAAATTTTTTAGAAGTTCGCGTGTGCTTCATACTTGATTATTGTAGGAATTTTTGGGCCAAGTTCTACAGAAAAAAATATTTTGATGGAAAAAATTGAAAATTCAAATTTGGGTGCTCTAATCTTTGAAATAGTACAGTTTTAAAATAAAAGTAATGGGTGAGCGTCTTACTTGGGGATAAATTTTTGTCAAAATTTTCAACTGAAAACTCTTGGTGCGCGTTTTGTACTCATCAAGGGCGCGTGATGGTACTTAAGTAATTATGGTAGTTCACATAGTTCAACTCCAGTGAGACCCCAAGATGCGGACATAATTGGTGTATCAAGAGTGTCGTGGTGTCAGAATGTCCCTAAGTTGAGTCTCATTTTCCCTTAGACTTCAATGCTAATGTATTTAATCGCTTTTCCTTTTTTCAAAAATTAGAAATGAGTCCTAACAAAATTTAATACAAATTGTTTCCATCAACTTCAAGTTGTGGAAAACAACAGTGCAGAACAGAACCACATACAATCTGATCTTTTGGTATCAAGAGGAGATCAAAAAGCAAAGAATAAGAATAAGTCTGGCTAGAATATGCACAGATGATGATAGAAAACAACTCTGAACAAAGAAGCACAAAATCAGCTTACTTTTGATTATGAATTAGAGTGACTTTATCAAGAAATATATTTTCAATTTTTCTGAATATAAATGGCTTGATTTGTTCAAAAGATTATCAAAATTAAAAACTAAA